>JAHNEJ010000247.1:0-71010 GCA_022559845.1 Amorphophallus konjac | reverse complement strand
AGGATCAATATTATCCTGAGGAGGCCACGGTGGAAGAGAAGAAGGCCATTCGAAGAGTTACTCAGCGATACACTTTGGTTGGAGGCATGCTATATAGAAGAGATCTTACTAGAGTCTTGCTTAGATGCCTCGATGATGAAGAATCTTAGAAGATCATGGAAGAAGCGCATTCGAAAGTGTGTGGTGGCCATGTGAATAGCCAGATGCTAGCTAAGAAAATCCTTAGGCTAGGTTTCTATTGGCCCACTCTAGAAGAGGATTGCTCTATCTATGTTCGAATGTGTGTCAAGTGTCAACTGCACGTCGACAAAATTCATTCTCCTGCCTCTTCACTCCATCCTATGTCCTCTCCATGACCTTTCTCCATGTGGCTTTTGATATCATTGGACCTCTTGGTGATTCAAACCTCCTCACAAAACCGAAATCATTTATACTCACGGCCATGGAGTACTTCACCAAGTGGGCGGAAGCGGAAGCATATGCGGAGATTAAAGCGTCAACTATTTGCAAATTCATCATGAAAACATCATTGCAAGATTTGGCATCCCAAGTACCATCGTCACCGACAATGGACCGCAATTCATCTCTCAAGAGCTTCAAGACCTCTGCAACAGGTATAACATTGCATTGCATCATTCATCTCCTTATTATCCACAGGGCAATGGCCAAGTAGAGGCAACTAATAAAACTCTGATTAAAATTATCAAGAAAACATATGAGGCTAATAAATTTGCGGATTGGCCAGAAAAATTGGTTGAAGCTCTTTGGGCCTATCGCACTTCCATTCGCACTCTTACTGGGCAAACCCCTTTCGTCCTTACTTATGGAATGGAGGTGGTAGTTCCCTATGAGATTCTTATCTCTTCTCTTAGGGTACAATTGGACAAGGAGCTCCCTATTGATGAGCGTCGCGAGTCACTCCTTGCACAATTGGAACTCCTAAATGAGAAGCGTTTAGCCGCTACTGAGCATGCGCGAGTATATTAAAATAGGCTTTCACGTTTTTACCAAAAGAAGGTAATTGAGAGAAAATTTAAAGTTGGTGAAATGGTGATTAAGAGAATTTTTGTAAAACCCGGTGGACCCCGGTCAAAGCTCCAACCGAACTGGGAAGGGCCCTACGTGATAAAAGATGTTTATCCTGGAAACGCTTACAAACTAATTAACGCAGAAGGTGAAGAACTGGCTCACCCTTGGAATGGTTTGTATTTAAAGAAATACTACCCCTAAGTCTGTGAAAGAAAATGAAAAAAAATGAATAAGAAAAAAATGAAAAAATTGCAGGCTGGTGTAGTACATAGGTTGCAAGCCCGAAAAATCAAAATCCTTAATTCATTCTTCAATCTTGATGGCTTAACCTTGGGGTCAATACACGCTTTACTCTTAAACTCGAGCGGCTCAGAATTTGAGGAAAGTCAGACCCAAACTAAGAGTATAAAAACTTTACATATTCTCTTCTCTCTAGCTCACGAGAGAGAGTTCGAGTCGAGGATTGTTAACCAAACCTGCTCGCCGCCCAAGTAGGTGGAAGTCAGGGCCCAAAAGGGAACAAAATGCTTAAAGCCCAAGTACAATTAGGTCTTTATTTGTTTGTAAATAAAAAGAAAAGAAAACTAACAAAAGAAAGCATGTCAAGAGGGCAAAGTCCCCGCAGAGAAAATCCTGGTCGTAAGCATGCGTAAATAAGGGCAAAAAGAGTAATAAAATTTCCCTAAGCTGACGACCGAACCCCAACAGGCATTAGGGCAGGGAAGGAAAAGTTTCCCCGTTCTCGGAAACCTCTCGTGAGCCACCGTAACTTATTCTTCACTTCTCCCTCCATGGTAGGTTATAAGCTCAAAGGATGTCAAAGACCTACTAAGAAGGATGGGCCGCGAGAGAATATGAGTAAATATAAGTCAATAAGCACGTTGACCCTTTGTTAAGTCATTTAAGAAAGATTAATGAATTTAAGATGGTGATTGTGTAAGGCTTAAGACCCTTTGTGCTATGCTCAGCCTCGTAAGAAGAAAAGAAAAAAAAGAAAGAAAAAAATTTTTTAATTACCACCTTTATATTTAGGCGTCATTTACATAATTAACGACAGTGTCTATGTCATCATTTTTAAATAAAGAAAATAAAAAATGGTTTTTTAATTCACGCCCGCTTAGGGGGCGTCATTTAGTAAATTCACGACTTTGTCAATGTCATCATTTAATAAAATTCAAAAAAAAATGATTTTCTAATCAGCGCCCCTCACCTAGGCGTCAATTTCATAATCAACGCCCGTTCATGAGGGCGTCATTTTTCAAAAGTAAAACAAAAAAAAGAAAGCAAAAAAAGAGAAAAAATGGAAAAGAATAAAAAAATTACGCCAATTGCTTGCCCACTGCTTCATATGCTTGAATGCATTCTTGCGTGGGCATCTTTTATTTTAAGTTTGCATCTGTGTGCTTGCATGTTGCATTTCCTTATATATATTTTATTATCTGCCTTTATTAATTAGAGGCTTGGCCCCTTGACCCGTCAACAAGGTCAAAGAAGTGACAACCCCTTGCTTATTTAGCAAGGGGCCAAGCCGAACAGATGAACTAATTTGTTTGCTTAAGCGTGAACTACATGAACATGGCAAAGAACGAGGAACGACAAAAGAAAGGAACAGCAAACACACAAGTCCACAAGTGCTCGAGGTAACTCAGGTGACTCAACAAAAAAATCTCATATTGTTGGGTTCTGTGCGCCCCCTCATTGTCTCTGACAATGGTTTTGATGATTCCAATATATCGTGTGTTTTGTGTTTCTCTAGAGTGAAAATCTTGTGTGTTTATGCGTAATGGCATCTTGATAATGAACAAGCTGACATTATGATATCTGTTTGCATGTGGTTCAAACACAATGGTCCTTCATGATTACATCATTCTTGATGTTGATGATTGCATTGGTGCTCTCATGCATAATCTATGTTGGTGTTTTTAATGAACTGACAAATATATGAAATATCTTGTTGTCCATGCTTGTACTTGCTCTGAACTGCATTTATAATTCATGTTTATGAATTTATCTTGGTAAACATGAGACGTCATTGAGTTGCTTTGGAATGTGCTTGATGTGACTTCAATATGCATTGGACTATCTAAAATAGTATATCATTCCTCTTGGGATGGGTCGACCCATGGGTCGACCCTTGGCTCTTTGAGCCTTGCCTTCTGTTTTGGTCTGAACTGGAATACCTTATTTTGGACTGATCATGATTGTCCTGGACTGTATTGGTTTTATATGTTTTGGACTGACTTAACATTTATGAGAGGTTTGACTGTATTCAGCTGGTAAGTGGAGTTTCCATGCTTGAACTTGTTTATGGATTGAGAGGTTGTGGCTTGAGTGTTTTAGAATCATCTTTATATGTGAGTGAATAACAATGTCTCAAAATGCTGGTTGAAGGAGATATGCATATCTCAAATGGAAATGTAATCATTCTTATCAATTACATTTCTATACTTGTGTGACTTAACTGAAATTGAATTGCACTACATGCCTTGGATTGAAACTGAATTTATGGACTATACTTGTATTCATTGCCGACTGATTGAATTAGAGTTAAGAATGGATTGCATGGAATCATTCATATGTATTATTACAAATTAATGAGAATATGTATTGTGCAGGATCGATGAGGAAACAACGTTCAAATCCTAGAAATGATGGTAAGAACACAATTGGAGGTCGATCTCCAAGTGGTTGGAATGGCATTGGTTCAAAGCTGGAAAAGACAGAATTATTGTGAGATTTCTATCAAAACTTATATGCCATGGTAAGAAGGTTTGATCAAGTGTATCTCAATATGCATGGATTGATATGGATTGATTGCTAGTGGTTCAAAACTGGTAGATATGTTCAAATCTGGAAAATTCAGGTTCATTGTGGAGTTTCTCACTCAAATACTCAAGGCAATGGTGAGAACATATGCGTGATTGTAATTCAATGTGAATTGATTGATCAATGTTGAAATCAAGTGTTGTCTTTGTCTATCCATGTCATATGTGCTCAAGTGATTCATACTTTAACTTTGAATGATTGTGGTGTGGTATTTCTATGTGTTATAATGAACTTTTCCTCTGTCAAGAAAAGTGTCGACCCATGCGGTCGACACTTTATATTGGGTTATGCTGTTTTAATTAAAACAGAACCCCCGATAAAAAAGGTCGACCCCATGGGTCGACACTTTTGACTAGGTTCTGGATTTTCTATTTTTGGCAGAACTCGTTGATACGAGTGTCGACCCTAGAGGTCGACACTTTGTCTGCTTCGTCCGGATCGGGTTTTCGGGTTTGGTTTCGAACCATGGCTTAAGGGTCCGATTGCTTGGGGCTTTTTACCCCAACACCCCTAGGGTAAATCCTATCTATTGGGTGTTAGATTGAGAGGTTTGTATATGGGGTCTCTTGTCCTTTGTCTATCCATTATATGCCCTATATATGCCTTGCAAATTTCAGATCGGAAGAACAACAACAAGGGCTAATATGTTTCTTTCTTGCGCAGGTAAAAGAGAGAGAGGAGCTGGAGAGGGCTTTCAAGCTATATTTGATCTCTTCCCGTCGAGATTTGAAGGCTGTTGATGAAGAGAGTTGCAAGCAGAATGAAGCGACGAATCTGAAGACGTCTTCATCGCGAGCAACGGCTCACATCAACCTGGATATCTAAGGAGTCTACAAAAGGGAAAACTTCTATATCTATCCCTTAATCATTTGAGATATTTGCCATGCTCTATCCTTAATCTAGATGCACTTGAGATCCTACCTTGGTCCTTTGTTTATCAGTTTTGTGCTCCATATATTACTGCGATTTTCATCTTTTGGAATAGATAAAAAACTAATGTACTCCATCCTTTTGCAAGGGACTTTGTGAACAAGGACGAGGTGTTGTGCACCTTGAAGAAAGAGGAAGATAAGGAGGACACCATCAACAAGACTCGTTCCACTGTCACCCATTTTACTAGAGCTACTCCTGCGGTTTCGGCCAGCTTCTACTTCGTGAACAAAAGCATTCAGTGCACCCGTCTATGCTCTCTAAGGGGTTCATTGAAGATTTGAGGGAGAATCTTCAGTCATTCATTTCTACTCTCCTCATTTGATCATAGATCAATCTTGTTGTGTTTATTGAATATCCTTTGTGCCATGATAAACTTGATACATCATTGTGTGTGGGCGGAGCTGTGTCTCCGCGTGGTCTAAGTGTCCGAGGTGTGATTGTCACGCCCTAAACCGATAGCAACTGAACGTGTCGATTGCTCGGAACGTGGTAGTTAAACAGTCGTGAATAATCAAGAGCAGTCGCAAGACCAAATAATTTGGGGAAATAATAAAAGTTTTAATTCTAATATAGCTCTCTTACAATTTAAATTTTCAGAACTTGAAGACTCAACTACATCACAATGAAAGAAAAGAAAATGATGCTCTAACAGATTTAGACAAGATAACTAAATAAGAGACACCATGCTAGACTCAAGAAAGATAAAAGACACAGGTTCACTAGTTTTCGAAGCTCACTTGCACACTTATCCCTCCCATGTGAGTCTCGGTCTCGCTAGCCACCTGATTACCTGAAAAATGTTGGAATAAAACTGGGTGAGCGAACGCTCAGTATGAATTATATCTCAAGAACAAGCAATTGGTTTAAGTAATTACATCTTTCACACGTAAATGCAGTAAGGCTATGCATGTAGAATTAACCGAATAAGTGAAACAAAACTAGCAAGAATTTGACAATTTCATGTAAAAACTTTCAAGCAAGAGATATCCAAGAGAGATTTATAGAATATTGACTATTTCACGCAAGTACTTGCCCATTCTGGGCCACGCTAGTCGAGTCATGCAAGTCAAGTCACGCACGCAAGTAATATCACGAAGGAGAGAGAGAGTGTGTGTGTGTGGAATGCCAAAGATCAAACTAGTCATGCACTTCGATGTAATGCCAGACACCATGATCAATATAACTCTCATGGGCACAAGTACTTTCGGGTGCTCCTCCCAGGACCAGATCGGGCCCTATATGCGCAGCATTAAAGATAGATCTAGACATCCACGATAGTTCATAGTCAATAAGGAGTTTCAAGAACAAGCTTTAATAGAATGATAAGGTAAGATTTTCATGGAATTCAAGGGCAAGGCCCTTGAGTAAGGACAGACTTGCGATAAAATCCACGCGAAGCATAGAAACCATGACATGTCGATAAACTGGGTGGAATTGGCACCTAGATGGGTTGCCATGAATAACTTGAATAGATGACTAACAAGATAGTCACCAATTCAATGGACACGAAGCAAGTTGAAGAATTGGCACCTAACCATAGGATACCCAATTCAATATATCGCCTAGTGGAATGATCACTCATTCCACTGGCTAAGAGAATTCTCTCATGGGCCAAGAATAGCACCATGAAAGGGCCGGGTTATCACGTTTCTCCAGAGTGACGTGACATTAAAATGGGTGCAAGGTGTTTAAGGTACAACCAGCTCAGTCGGCCTTGAGGGAATCTAAGGCTACGAGGAGACTTACGGAGGTCCCGATTACTAACTTGCTAGTCCGAAGGAACGGAATGTCCAACGGAGAGCTCGTATGTCGCCGAGAGTTGAAGTGTATAACGTGAACCAATCATGAAACAGGGACTCCATCTACGGACATGAGATGAGAGTGTCAGAAGACCCGCGGTATGGCTCAAAATCGGGAGAAAACGGTGAAAACATGAATGTATTAATTATAGAATTCATGTCCATCCAATTCTATAATTAACTATAATTAAATAAACTTATATTGATTAATGCCCATGAGTGACGTCATTTATTAATTAGCATCTACATAGAGAGATGTTAATTTTATGATTTTTTAACTTAATTTATTTAACAAGAATTCACATTTATATCTATTTAATTGAATAATTTCAAAAACATATATTCAAAGACATATTTATTTATATAAAATAATTTAGAAAAATAGAATATATGATAATTAGGAGAAAACTCAAGGATTCCAAAAATATATTTTTTATAATTTTATATTGCATAGTTCAATAGATATAGATTTTCGAAGGTCTAGTTACAAGATATATTTATTTTCACAATTATACACCAGAGTCAAGTCCAAAGTAGCAGAAATAAAATTACTTTTTAATTAATAGTTTCATTTTCACAATTATACACCAGAGTCAAGTCCAAAGCTAAAGACAGCAAGTCTAGCAAGTACAGTCGACAGAAAAGAAAGACGTACCGAGATGTCGGGGGAAGCCCGACGCAGGTACCGGCTGGCCACAGCGACACGCCACGAGCACGCGCACCAGGAACCACGCGGAAGCAGAACGAACAACGTCACCCCCACCTGAAAAGTAGGGGTGAGCCTCGTGTCACTGGCTCAGTAGGGGTCACGCAGATCCCCACTGAAAAACACGCAGTAACACGGAACAACAACAACGAAAACAGCATGTGTAGTAAAGCAGGAAAACTACACTACAAAGCTGTAAAAAGAACAGGAACAGCAGGAGTAGGGACCAGGCTAAGAGCAAGGGAAGCTAAAAGAAAAGGGAAAAGTGAGGCCGTAAAACTCGAAACACGGCCACCGAGAAGAACTCGCCCCCCCCCCCCCCCCCAAGCTACTCCAAGCAGCGACAGAAGGGCGACCCTGATCTGACAAAGTCACGCGTTACCGATCTGCCAACACAACACCAGGTCTAAGATGAAAAATCGGCAAGAACAGAAAAAAGGTCTAGAAAAGACCCACACAGACGACCGACAGACTCAACAACACGCACGACCAGAACATCATGCATGTGACAGAACACTGACCTCGGGTGCAGCCACGGAAAGGCCAACCCAGAAAGGTCACGACGCACAAGAAACGCGAAGAGGACAATGAAGAGCCACGCGTCACAAGACGGATGCACCTCCTCACTAGAGCGACGGCCAGATGCGTCACTGACGTCTTACACTGCTCCACCAGTGTCTCACCTACGGTACCGCTGAAACCATGGCAGAGTCGCAGACACGCGCTGAACCAAACAGGAACAACAGCATCAAGTAACCAGTCAGGGTCACACCCGTCGACGTAAGTCCAAAGCCCCTGACCACGTGTGCACACACTGGCTCTAGCCTAAGCCAGGCTCTCTAGCTAGTTTTCTCCCTCGGTAGGACGCTACCGTTGGCTGGGAGCCCACGGAACTAGCTTACAAACCATATCTCGGGAACACCCCTCAGCCATCGCTAGGCGGGTCGGCAACTCAAAGGCCCTAGGGCAACAACAATTGGAGGCGCACAAAACACAAAACTCAGAAACATAGGTGCTAGAGTACAGACAAGCTAGAACGCGCTGTCACTCATACTACTAAGCACCACTGGCAATAAGACCACTGCCAACAGACACAGGACTAGGTAACTAGACCTACCATGTAACGATCCTTCAGTCGGACGACTCGGAGGCAAGATCATTACAGACAGCGGACTAAGCTGCCAATCGGTCTAATCCTAAGTCAGAGGAAACAACGCTCCGCAGAAAAAAATGACTCACGAAGACCTGAGGGAACAGCGAAGACCCTCAGACACCCCTGGATACGCAAACCCGAGGTAAAACAATACCTCGAGGTATCCAGAACCAGTGTCTCGGACTGGACAAAATCGCCAAGACACCCACACAAGGTCACCCGTCAACCACTGGGTCACCCCGGGTTGACCGGAACCTGACAAAGACGACACAACAATAGCAAAGAGAATTTTACCACAAGCAAGAAGACTCATGGCTACCTTATAATGCAGTCTTAGCCCTCATAGGATGTCAGGAGACATCCACGGGGAAGCGGGCAGACCACAAGGACAAGCCAAGACAGTCAGAAACCAGAACCACGGAAATCGGAGCTCTAAGACTGTAACGCACCACACTTAGACCGTTACATGAAGGTGACGGTCTAACGCTAGGCCGTTACACTCTATAGGAGCAAGACTGTGGCAGTCTAGAACAGATGCGCTACAGAAACATGACGGTTGCAGGGGGAGCCGTCACAGACAACGCCCTAACCAACGCCTAAAACGCACAGGGCATGTAACGGCCTAAACCAGGCGCGTTACACAGCTCTGACGCGCTCGCCTAGGGCCGTCAGGGCCAACACGCTCGAAACCAAAACGTGAACAGCGTAACGCGCCAGAGTAGGCGCGTTACAGCGGCCTAACACATGACAACAGGCGCGTTACGCCAACCCAACGCACGGGAGCAGACGCGTCAGGGCCGACAGACACAAGTCTGAAACCACAGACAAACAGCACGTAACGGTCCACGGCGGACGCATTACAACACTGTGACGCACGGGGGCAGAGCCGTTAGAACCAACAGACACAGCCACCCAGCTCAACCAAACGGAGTGTAACGGCCTGGGGCAAGCGCGTTACATAGCTGTGACGCACAGGGGCACAGCCGCCACACGAACCGACTCAAATGGTCAAAACCGATCAACAAGAACGTAACGGCCTGGGACAGGTGTGTTACACAAGCCTGACGCACCAGGGCAGGCGCGTCAGAGGAACCGACTTAACCAAATCGCTATACCACAAAACAGGTGTGACGCATCAACCCGGACGCGTCAGAGAGCTGTGACGCGCCTCCCCCGGGCCGTCACACTCCCACAGCCACGAAAAACTTAAAATGCCCAGACGCTGTGACAGTCTATCGTAGGGCCGTCAAGGACTATGACGGCCCCTGGAACGACCGCTACACCGGTCACGGCGGGAAAATAGTTGAAACACCAAATCGGCCCGTTCCACACCCCATTCACACCGAAGCGCAGGGGAAATAAAACTAGACGATGAAAAATAACTCTAGGAGGCTAAAAAGCC
This sequence comes from Amorphophallus konjac, assembly GCA_022559845.1. Taxonomy (NCBI): domain Eukaryota; kingdom Viridiplantae; phylum Streptophyta; class Magnoliopsida; order Alismatales; family Araceae; genus Amorphophallus; species Amorphophallus konjac. The sequence goes on along the minus strand of JAHNEJ010000247.1, from coordinate 61,162 downwards.
CACATGCACGCACTAAAATGCAAGATCAGGGTGATTTAGACAAATCAACCTCAAACGAGTCACCGAGGTTCCCGGACTCCTACCGGCCTCGAATGACGACCGATCGACACGAAACTAACGCGAATGGGATCCAGACATCCCAGCGGTCAGTTTGACACTAACTAGACCAAGAATGGTTGTCGTTTTTCGGTGAACCCTGAAAACCCCAAAAACTATGATTTTCATTAAACTGGCCCGATCTCCCCCGATCGAGCACCAAACAACGCACAGAAGCAGGGAAAACGTGCAGGAGGAAGTGGCGATCCGTCTCCCTACCTCCACCGAAGAAAGCGTGCCCCGAAGGGACTAAACCGCGCCGAAAACCGCACCGCGAGCTCAAACGCCGGCTTTGAATCCACCGTTCGGGATCGCGCCTAAACCACTCCATCCTCGCCCCATCGCGCACCCAGTCAGCTCCACAGCATCCCCAACACTCGCTCCTAGGTCCTCCGTCTGCAGCCGGAGCCGAGGAAGCTCGAGAGGATAAAAAATGGGAGAGAGAGAGAGAGAGAGACGGCGGCAGCGGCGAAATGAGAAGGGAGAAGAGAGGAAGGAAAAGAAATAGGAAAAGATGCAAAAATATCTCCAAAAAATATGCAAAAATAGTCAAAACGACCGGATCAAAGAGTACAACGTTGCTGCAGCATTCACGAGTCGATAACATAACAAATAAACTCACCGTAGGGTTCCGTAACTAGTACGAGAGAAAAACCCACACGGATCGTAAAACTCAACTCGGAAGCCACAAAAGCGACCCGAAACTTACCGAAATAAATCCGAAAGATCCAATAAAGATCTACCAAGGATCCAGGGCATTACAGGATGCCTCCATTCTATTTATGTTCCTGCAAGATTAATGGGGAGATTAATTTTGGACTTAGAAATTTCTATAATTAGTAGGAATGGGACTTGAATATTTTATCCATTCTTTATAATATATCCCCAGGCTCTATCCATTCTCACGGAATTCCTATAGGATGACCAACAAAGATGGCTCAACCTATCTCTTGGACTTAATGACTTAAGGATTTGAAAGCCGAAGCTCTGATATGACTGACAAGGATACTTGACCTATCACTGGAATCTAATAATTGGAGGATATAAAAGTCAAAGCTCTGATACCACCTCTGTCACGCCCCGAACGGATAGCAGTGGAACATGTCGTTTGCTCGGAACGTGGCAGTTAAACAGTCGTGAATAATCAAGAGCCGTCGTAAGACCAAATAATTTGGGGAAATAATATAAGTTTATTTCTAATATAAGTCTCTTCCAAATTAAATTTTCAGAACTTGAAGACTCAACTACATCACAATGAAAGAAAAGAAAATGACGCTCTAACAGACTTAGACAAGATAACTAAATAAGAGACACCATGCTAGACTCCAGAAAGATAAAAGACACAGGTTCACTAGTTTTCGAAGCTCGCTTGCACACTTGTCCCTCCCATGTGAGTCTTGGTCTCGCTAGCCACCTGATTACTTAAAAAATGTTGGAATAAAACTGGGTGAGCGAACGCTCAGTAGGAATTATATCTCAAGAACAAGTAATTAGTTTAAGTAATTACATCTTTCACATGTAAATGCAGTAAGACAATGCATGTAGAATTAACCGAGCAAGTGAAATAAAACTAGCAAGAATTTGACAATTTTATGTAAAAACTTTCAAGCAAGAGATATCCAAGAGAGATTTATAGAATATTGGCTATTTCACACAAGTACTTGACCATTCTGGGCCACGCTAGTCAAGTTACGCAAGTCAAGTCACGCACGCAAGTAATATCACGAAAGAGAGAGAGAGAGAGTGTGTGTGTGTGGAATGCCAAAGATCAAACTAGTCATGCACTTGGGTGCAATGCCAGACACCGTGATCAATATAACTCCCATGGGCACAAGTACTTTCGGGTGCTCCTCCCAGGACCAAATCGGGCCCTATATGCGCAGCATTAAAGATAGATCTAGACATCCACGATAGTTCATAGCCAATAAGGAGTTTCAAGAACAAGCTTTAATAGAATGATAAGGTAAGATTTTCATGGAATTCAAGAGCAAGGCCCTTGAGTAAGGACAGACTTGCGATAAAATCCACGCGAAACATAGAAACCATGACATGTCGATAAACTGGGTGAAATTGGCACCTAGATGGGTTGTCATGAATAACTTGAATAGATGACTAACAAGATAGTCACCAATTCAATGGACACGAAGCAAGTTGAAGAATTGGCACCTAACCATAGGATACCCAATTCAATATATCGCCTAGTGGAATGATCACTCATTCCACTGGCTAAGAGAATTCTCTCATGGGCCAAGAATAGCACCATGAAAGGGCCGGGTTATCACGTTTCTCCAGAGTGACGTGGCATTAAAATGGGTACAAGGTGTTTAAGGTACAACCAGCTCAGTCGGTCTTGAGGGAATTCAAGGTTACGAGGAGACTTACGGAGGTCCAGATGACTAACTTGCTAGTCCGAAAGAACGGAATGTCCAACGGAGAGCTCGTATGTCGCCGACAGTTGAAGTGTATAACGTGAACCAATCATGAAACAGGGACTCTATCTACGGACGTGAGATGAGAGTGCCAGAAGACCCGCGGTATGGGTCAAAATCGGGAGAAAATGGTGAGAACATGAATGCGTTAATTATAGAATTCATGTCCATCCAATTCTATAATTAACTATAATTAAATAAACTTATATTAATTAATGCCCATGAGTGACGTCATTTATTAATTAGCGTCTACATAGAGAGACATTAATTTTATGATTTTTAACTTAATTTATTCAACAAGAATTCACATTTATATCTATTTAATTAAATAATTTCAAAAACATATATTCAAAGACATATTTATTTATATAAAATAATTTAAAAAATAGAATATATGATAATTAGGAGAAAAATTCAAGGATTCCAAAAATATATTTTTTATAATTTTATATTGCATAGTTCAATAGATATAGATTTTCGAAGGTCTAGTTACAAGATATATATATATATATATATATATATATATATATATATATATATATATATATATATATATATATTAAAGATTTGACGCCTTTTCCTACGGTCGTCCAAAGAAATTGACGATAATCAAATTATCGTCATTAACAATTTGTGTCTATTCTTTGATCCTCCCGTTCTCGATGTACACGTGTCGGAATCACGCGTTCTATATATCGAAATGACGGGCTCGAAAAACTCTACCTAACCGGATGTTCAAAATAATTTTTTGTTGAGAGATGGGGGATCTTGAGATAGGGGGCACAAAAAATGGTGTAACCACTCTCACTACCTCGGTCTCTACCCCAATAACACTCCCATAAAATTTCATAACCAAAGGATACTCCGGTGCCCATGAAAAAGATTATGGAAGCAAAAACTTATAACTACGGTGTACAGTAACCAACCTTATTCGCCATGTAACCAGTTGATTCATAATATTTAGTTAATAAATTTATTAACTAGCGAATATTATCATATAAGGCATGAAAATTTCAAGAAAAATACAGGGATTCTAGTCACGTATTTTTGATGATTTTTAGATAAGCGATTACATGGATATAAAATGTGTAAACATGTTGTGATTATTTAGTTAATTGAAATAAACATGCAATAGTAAGCTATAAAACGCAAACATGTAATGCAACTTAATTTCTATTATCTTGGGCTTCAATTCTTGAGAAAACCTACCTTTTTAGAAGATTGGGTGATAAACAGTGAGGGCCTTTTGCGTTGAACGCTACCCTGTTCCTGACTTGAGAAAAGAGGATGAAGGGGAAGAAGAGGATCGTCCTTCTTCTTGTGCAGGCGATTGGCAGGATGAAGGAGAGGAAGGAGATGCTCGTCCTTCTCGTCAGCAGGAAGAAGATGGAAGAAGGGGACAAAGCCTTTCTTCACGTCCACAGCACGTAAAGGAGAACGGCAGGAGGAAGAACGCAGTTAGCAGCATGAGGACGCCGTCCTCATTCGGTAGCGACAGGAAGGAGACGGCAGCAGTAGTAAACCATGCCCTTTCTACGAGTTGTGTTTATATAGGAGAATAGCCTTTCCAAAAGGGTGATAGGGCCACGAACGGAAGGGTTCAAAACTTGCCATTCGTCGCATTCTCCTTGCCTTTTTATCAGCCGCCAGCCATCATTTCTTGGTGGAAGCCTAAGGGCCATGCTTTATACGATGTAGCAGGATTTGGGGTTGGGTTGGCCTTGTAACTTTCACATTGCTTGCTATGTGCATGCGTGGGCAAAAGCCCATTTCTTTATGGAGTTAGCCCATATATTTATAGTTAAGTTTTTCTTACATGTCTTAAAATTTCATGACTTTATATATATATATATATATATATATATATATATATATATATATTAGGCCCATTTAATTTATGAGCTTTTGCGAAGGTGAGACTCCACATTCGTGGGTTTGGGTTGTGTGGGCCTTATATACGGGTGGGTTGTATTGTTTTGGGGCTAGGGCCTTATATATATATATATATATATATATATATATATATATATATATATATATATATATATATATATATATATCTATATATATATATATATAATTAGTAAATGATTATCTCTGTATGTGTGGGTGTTTTTCATATATATATACAACCCATGTAGTTGGTAATGCCCTTTGAACATGAGGGGATTAATGGGCCACAGGGAGGTTTGTTATCATGTATATACACATTCTTTGGATGCCCATTTATTATACACCCTTGTTTCTCTGCTAAAGCCCATTAGCTTGGAATGCTTTGGGTTGGGTTTGGGCCAATGGAACTTAACATTGATTTCATGTTTTTAGGGTCAAGCCTTAATCCTTTCTTAAGGCCCATGCCAATATATATATATATATATATATATCTTAGCCCATTTTAGGTATTTATATACTCTTTTAAAAACCCAAGTCATTATCTTCAAGGCCCATTAATTATATTCATTAGAATTGTAAATAGCTTTACTCTAAATTAATTGGTAGATCTATACACATATAGTCCTTATTTCCTATATTTAATTATTTTCCTTGTTAGCTACCATTGTAGTCTCAGGTATCGAAGTCGGGTTTGATCCTATGAAATCTTTATACATATAATTATATTTTGGAATGATATTCCTTCTAAATACTTGAATGATATTTCTCATAGATAAAAGGGAATATTTAATTTATATTCCTCATTTATTTATTTATGTCTTTATAAACATTTATCGAAATTTTAGCTAATTTTCCTTTTTTAGCTAATTATCGCTTTTCCTTTTATCGAAATTTAATTCCCATGACGAATACTTATAGTTATTTTATATTATCTACACTTTAAATTTTTGGGGTGCTACAGTGATCCCCGAACGTGTGTGTGTGTGTGCTGCGGTGGCAGCGTGTTGGGGCTTATCCCCGTGTATGGACATTACTGCGGAAGCAGCGTGTGTGGTTGGGGTTCGTCCCCATGTTGCTACATTTTGTAGCGTGGAGTGAAGTCTCACCTGGTTGGGTGAGGGGTGGACGTAGGGAGCCCGTCGTGGTCCCGAACCACCTTAAAAGCCTTGTGTCGTGTCTGATTGCCTGTGTGTTTGTCATTTCTTCTATCTCCCTTCATAGGTACATTATATAGGTTTTTAATTCACTACACTGTCACACACTGCTACCTCCGTTATCCGTGTTGAGCGTAATTCTCTTGATTGTTGCATTAACTATCCGTGTGAGATCGGGAAGTTTGAGAGAACCTCTTAATCTCACTTGTAGTTTTTGTAAATTAACGTTGTTATTTCTACATCTGTTAAGAAAGTTTTTGAAATCCGCCATCTCAGCAAGGGGATAATTCAACCCCCCTTCTTGTCCGCCATCTCACCGGGCCAACACACACACACACACACACACACACACACACACACACACACACACACACACACACACACACACACAGATATATATATATATATATATATCAATAAATATCTGAGTACAAGTGCAAGGGTGGAGGGGTACAAGTAAGTCTCTCTCTCTCAGCTCTCGCCTCCACCCTCCTCTCTCCTACTTTCTACCTCACCCTAGTCGTCCCAACGAGGTGCTCGTGGAGGGGGCATGGACCCCCGGGAAGTAGCTGGAGCTCGAGCTTGCTCCTCTGCCTTGCTCCTCTACCGAAGAGAGGAACCCGCCACGAAGGTAGAACTGGTAAACGCGTACCCCGCAGCTCTCGCCCGCTCCCGGCCTCGCTGGAGCCCCTCCTCGGTCGCCCGCAGCCGCTCCTGAGTGACGGCTAGCTGGGTCCTCAAGTCTACGAGCTCCCGCTCGCGTGCTGCCTCCTGCTCCCGATCACGAGTCTGCTCCGCCAGGTGTTGCTCTCACTCATGGGCACGCTCCTTCCTCTCTACGTCGAGGAGGACTCTCAGCTCCACCACGTCCTGAGGTAGCTCCTCTCGCCGCCTCAAGGCCCCCTCGAGTTCCGCGACCCGCTCCTCGTGGATGGCTCGCTCCGTCCCGGCTAGAGCAGCCTGGGTAAGCGTCGCATGTAGCTCTGTGGTCTGCAATCAATTAAACAAATCATCAGTTCCATATTTAATTCAATCTCATAAATAACTGAAATAAATCTTTATTGGCTTACCCGGGTAGCCATCGCTCGCTGTCCTGCCTCAATGCAAGTGAGCGAGGCTCGGAGTTCCTCAGTCTGTAAAGCATAAATGTTCATGAACACATATAATCATATATAATCTAATGCATTTTTGAGTCTGAGTTTGAGTTCAAGCTTACCCGTGTGGCGAGGTCGTGCTCCGCTACCTCGGCCCGTGCCACTGCTCCAGCAAGTAATCCCTCCAAGGAATCCACCACGATGCTCGGGTCTCTTGAGCTGGAAGCCCCACCTGCGCCTCTCACTACTGCTCCCTGCTGGGCACGCTACATTCATTGAGATTGTCAGTGGCTAATCATTAATAATTCAGGAATTCATTTGCATATAGATAATTTAAACACTCACCAGGGTCTGTAGGTCTGCCCGTGTGGAAGCCAACTAGGCCTCCAGGCTGTGGAGGTGGACCTGCATGTCCATCATCGCTATGTCCCATGCATCCTGCATTCATCACACATATCAGTCGCATAATAGACATATAACATCTACAATTAATTAAAAGAAAGTGCATTCATACGTACCCCTAGGACCCCCATCTGGGGTCGACCGGCGTAAACCTCCCAGTAGCGTCGGAGGTACTCGGAGCTGTCGGCTGCTTGGGAAGTGACCTGTGTCCCGCCGCACTGCCAATCAGCGTACTGGTCAGGGTACCGGACTCTCCAGTCGGTCGCCTTCGTGCGACCGCGGGTCTTCTTGCCCATCCCTCTGGGCTCTCCTACCTCGACCCACTCCTGGTGTAGGCCGAGGGTCCTCATCACCAGCCTAAGCCGTAACGGCTCGATCTCGTTCAGGCAATGAACCCAAAGCTCATGCCCAAAGCAAGGTCGGCCCGCTACGACGCAGGACTGGCCCTCGTCGGTCATGCCCTCATAAGGTCTCCACACCACCTGCATTCACGAACATGCATCACATCATGTCATAGTAGTCATCATATTTCATAAAGTAGGAATTGCATCATATTTAACATGCGTACCAATGAAGAGGGGTAGTCGCGAAACTCTCGTCGTAAAACTCACAGCTCGTAGGCCAGCGGCGCTCCTGTCACAACAGGTAGCCAGCGTCGCGTCAGTGGGAAGGATCCCTCATCTCCGGGTCGAGGGTCAACATGCCCCATCGGCATGTACAGGTGGCTCTACACCTGCATCCATCAATTGCATTAATGAACATTCATACGCATAATTATATTCGTAAAAGAAAAAATGCATACCTGAAGGAAAGGTGAGAAGCCACTGACAGTCGTCTCTCGACCTGTCCCCGTGGACAAGTCGGCCATCAGGTGCGCCAGAAGAGCGGCTCCCCAAACGTATCTATCGATGATCTCCAAGTCCTCGAGGATCCCCAAGAATCGGCAGTTGATGATGTCACCCTTCGTCCCGAGCAATAACCTCCCGAGCATCAGGAAAAGGAACCTCCTCAGATCTCGGTCCACTCTCTCTCTCTGAGCTGGGTCCTGGCAGTAGACGGCCCTAGCTCTCCCAATCAGGCTCTGCGAGAACTGCTCCAGAGACTCCCTCGACCTCTGTCTAGAATCACCCAACCCCATAGCAATGGTAAGGTCGGTGCGGTAGATGGTCCTACACTCACTAGGTGTCCCTGCTATCGTCTCTAACCCTAGCAGCCTCTGTGTCAACTCGCTATAGTCGGGTAGGGTGATCCCGCTCAAAGCCTCCCCATCTACCCTTAGCCCGGTGATCCTAGCAACATCCTCCAAGCTGGGAACCATGTGACCCCATGGCATCAGAAATGCCCGACTAGTCCTGTCCCATCTCTCCCTAAGAACCTAGATCAGGGGTAGGTCAGGTCTCATAGGCTCTATACTAAGGAAGGGTCCGAACCCCATAGCCTCTACCCTAGCCCTCTGAAAATTTGGGATCCCGTAGTAAGCTGTTCGGACCTGGACCCATGAGATCCTAGTCCTCATCAAACCCTGCCGACAAAAAGAACAGTTTGATATGAGTTTCATGGATATTCATTTGTTGTTTGTTCTCTGTCTGAATTGACGACCTATCTTCATTCGTTACTTATTTAATTGACGCCCCTGTGGGAGGCGCTATTTCAGAATGTGTCTTTGGTGATTTGATGAATAATTTGAATTGACGACCAATCCTGGGTCGTTGTTTGTTTAAGTGACGCCCCTGTGGGGGACGCTATTTTGAAGATTGTTTTCTGTCCCGCCAGTTAACATTATGGAAATTTTAATTGACGACCACCCATGTGGCCGTTGTATGTTGAATTAGTGCCCTGGTGGGAGGCGTTGTTTTCTGTGGTGATTTGAAATAAACAGTGCACGAAATGGAAATAAAAAAAGAAAGATATATCGAAAATCAAAAATGGCACGGAAAACAACAGCATGATAATTTAAAAGCATGATAATTTTGAAATAACGACATGCTGCAGGGCGTGGTTTCATGAATTAATTATTTCCATAAAAATAAAAACATGGTGAATTGAGGACCCAAGGCGGGACTTTGTTTGAATTGACGGCACCACTGGGGGCGCCATTTCACTGATTTGCTGGTTTGGCATTCTCCCTTCACCGAGGGCTATGAAAATTTGATAAAAGTAAAAAAATTTGAAAAATGCTAGGGTAGGGTTACCTACCTTGCTTTGTTCTGGCATTAGCAAACCCCCACAGAGGGTTGTCGTGGTTGTCGGGGCTGACGGGGTGGACGTGGTTAACGGACATGGCGAGGTCGAGGGGCCGCCGCCGCCGCCACCGGTGGTTCATCCTCTTCTCCTTCCTCTTCCTCTTCATCTTCTTCCTCCTCATCATCATCTTCCCCTTCATCATCTTCTTCGTCTTCGCCTTCATCTTCATCTCCACCATCTTCATCGTTTCCACCTCCTTCATTTCGTTCTTCGGCTACTCCGCCATGCTCCGCCGCCAGAGCTTCTTCGGCCGGTGAAGCACCCTCAGCCGCCGCGGGAGGAGCCTCCTCCTCCACGGCATGTGCGTCATCGCCAAGGTCAACCACCTCGGGGGCAGAGACTCTCTGGCGCTTGCCAGGACCCGCCATGGGTTCGAGAGAGAGAGAATGGAAATGGAAAAGGGAATTGAGATGGGAGAATGAAGGGCTCGGTTAGGGTTTGCAGCAGAGAGAAAGAAAGAAGAAAGGAAAGTAGACGAAGGAAGGGAAGAAAAGAGGGAAATATGGTTTAACGGTCGAGAAGAATTGACGCCCTGGTGGCTGTCGTCACATTATTAATTGACGGATTTGGTCAAAGTGTGATTTCAAGATCTGACGACATGACGCCAGTCGTCATTTAACTTTGCATGGGAATTTGTGACAGTCGTCAGATGGGAAGTTGATTGATGTGATTGAAGTCATGATTACTGAATTGACGACGGTATCCACAGGCGTCAGTTGGACAAGGAACGACATGGATTAAGGCGTTATTTGTGGAAAATCGAGGGTTTATTTTGAAAATAATTTGAGGAATTTAAACCGATTAATGCCTTTTGTTGGGGCGTGAATTAATCAACGACTATTCCAGTAGGCGTCAATTGTGATTTTAATTCTTTTTTGGGGAATTGATTTAATAGAGATTGACGACATTGATAAGGGCGCTGTTTAAGGAATTGACGCCATGCTTGGAGGCGCTTCTCAATACAGAAAACCCGATGCTCAGTTAACTCAGACAGAATCACAAGATCATATAACATGCTCAAATAAGGAAAGATTCTTTTATTTCATCAAAGAAAATTATTATTACATTCAATGAGCCATCATGGGCCTCAATTTCCTAAGAGATATTACATAAGATTTGCATTTGTCTTCTTCCTCTTCAACATGTGCCTTGGACCTATGGAGAAGTCCAACTTTCCATTGAGCCATAATTGTCTTGACTTCTTCTTGATCCCCACTTGAGCCTAGTTCCCTTCTCTTGAGTGGTGGAAGGTGAGAAGCTTCTTCAAAAGTGTGTCGAGGTAGTCCAAGTTGTGGAAGGCACCGGTGAGCGTTATAGAGCACGAAGTCAGTCCCACCGATTAGTCGTAGCTCTATGCTAGAGGAGAGTCTTAAGTGAAGCTCTTGGGTCTTGAGGAACCCCGGTGTGTATGCGAAGCCGTCCTTTGGCATGGTCTTGAGGTAGTTCCTCCAATCACTTCTCTTCTTTAGCTTTGACACCCGATTTGTCACCCTCTCACATAAACCAAGAGAATCCGTCATGTACCGGAGAGGGCTCTTAGAAAAGATTTTTGAGGCCGATTGGGTTTCTTGGCATGGATCAAACTTTAGGTGGAGGTCCACCCAACAAGAGAGAAGTAGCATTGACCCATAGAGAGGTCATCCCAAGGAAGCCGAGGTAAGTCCATTGTAGAGGTTGGCTAGCATCGCCGGACCTATCCTTTTTCCTTCCCAAATGCTAGCTATGGCACTCAAGTGGCATTCCTCTAGGTGGTCTTCCATTGAAGGGAAGAGGAGAGCTTCTACCATGCATATTGTAAAGCACTTCATTACTCTCTCTAACAAATCCTCATCCTCTTGGGCTTGGTCCATATTCTTGTATACCCATGAGGCTAACTTAAGAAGATTGATTCCTTTATGGGCTTTGATTTGGTTCACTAGATTTGGGCTTGGTATGAGGCTAGTAAGCATGTCATGGGTATTTATTGGTTTAGTCATACTAGCCATCTTTGACTCTTCCCCTTGTTTCATCTTTCTTAACACAAGGAGTATCTTTACTTCCTCTAAGAGTATAGTGGCTTCAAAGGTGGGAAAGAGGAAAGTATGAGTGTTGGGGTGCCATAATTCTATAAGTGCTCCTATGGAGGCCTAATCTAGGTGGATATCATCATAGTGGGTAGCATGGGTAACAAGGCCAAGTAAGTGCCATCTACTAAGAAAAGACCTCATGTCTAAAGAAAGTTTAGAGAGGAGTAAGGGGAGCCATTTGATTTTCAAGAATCTCCTTGGACCCGGTATATTTGGATAGTCCTGAAAAGCATAAAAAAAAGAGAACAAGAGAAGAGAAGGTAATCCGAATTTTAAAGAGAAGAGGAAGAATGAAATGAAAGCTTTAAAATAAAATCAAACTTACTTGGCCCTTGGCTATCCTCCCGCTAATGTGGCTAGCAACTTCAGAGATCCTAGGAAATCCCATCCTAGGCTTCTTAGAAGGCCTCTGCATCATCATCTTGTCCATCTCTTCTTTCGGTTTGAAGAAATACCTGCGGTTCCCCTGTTTACTATTCTTCGATTCCGTTGTTATTAAGTGTTTGGCCGATGCAATGTTCAGTTAGTCGATGGGTATAGTAGAGGGTGCATCACCTTTTATAATGATTCAGAGCTTCGGCTAGCCGTTAGAACAATCACAGTTTGAGTTTGAGGAGGAATCACTCGCTGGAGTTTTGTTTCCGAACAGGGAACGGAACGCCGGTGTTTTTAGTTAATTGATGACATATACCTTTCTGTCATTTCATTGATTAACGACATTATTCGTGTCGTCATTTAGTTAACGCCTCTTATATGGGCGTCATTTTTAGTTAAGTCTAATGGTGATCAAAATTAACGCCCTCTCGGCTGTCGTCATTTATCATTCTAACGCCTCTATGTAGAGTCGTCATTTCTTCAACTTACACTTTTGAATTGCTTTACAGCATTATGATTATTCATGAACTTAAGTGCTATTATATCTTGATGAAGTTGATTGTATTATGCAGTTAAGATCATATTTTGAGCTTTACTGAGCTTTTGATGAGCTAATAATTTTTGGAGCACAGAGAAGCACAGGTTATGCAGGTCTTGAGATGATTTGCACTCGGGTCTGGTAACATCATTCTATCCTCGTATTCTTTCATGTATGTATTTTTACTATATGGTACTCTACGCTGTTATAGCATATCAAGGACCTTGTGGTTCTGATAAACCTGGAATCTGAGTTCCCCTTCATCAAAAATAGTGATGATTCCAAGGGAGTCTTGATCACACGGATAGGCCGTTGGGTCATCTAAGGTTTGGGACGACGATTCCACTTTTTGAGTTGATGCGTGGATAAACAGGCTTCGGCTTAGTGTCAGCTTAGAAATATGAATTCTTGACCACATCTTGATGGTTTAACAATATTATCCTTAATTATTTTCTATTTTTAGTTTGTTTTAATTTTTCTTTTAGCCCAGCATGCATCATGTAGGACTTTGAGTTTAATAATGAAAATCCTCATATTATGCCAATAATGAAGGCTGCTCGCTCTTAATTGAGTTGACATGAGATATTCCATTCCAAATCAAGTATTATATTCTCCTTGAAAGCCGCTCAGGCTAGTTCCTTGAAAGCATTCATTTGTTGGGTCTTTGTCTCAATTCATTTTATTTTCCTGCAAACCCACCTTGGCTGTAGCACATCCACATTGACTGGTAACCGCTCTCCAATGGTGTTTTTTCTTCTGTGCCCTCGCGCACATTTCGTTTATTAGTTTAGTTCCTTCATCCAGCTATCATTACTTTCTTGTAATCATCCGAGATTGTTTCATTCAGAATCTTGGAAAGATTTCTAACTCTTAGTGTCGGAGGCGCGTCACATCATACCTTGACATCTACTTATCAGTTCGTTCCCACTTCATTCCGCTTGTTACACTTTCGCTTCATTCCGTCTCACTCCCTTGCAAAGCAGACGCCAAGGCGGGACAGCTGTAGACACACCAAAATCGATGTTGTGATGAGTAAATCTCATGTCACCACGTGACATCCCAAAGTGGACTTCAATATTGACCTAATATGAAGTTTTTTTAATTATTTGATAATTTTTTCATAATAATTGTAATTTCTTGGTATTTTTCTTTAATAATTGCAATTAACATCTGGAGGAAGGGCGTCACTTAATTGATGACCTGACGAGGGGGGTGTTTTTATAAATAAACGACTGTTTGAATAGGCGTTGTTTCCTGGATTTTACGAATCCTAATCAAAATAAAACTCAAAGAATTGACGCCCGTCTTTGGGGCGTTGATTATTTAACGCCCGTTCGAACAGGCGTCATTTCGTAATTTTAAAAAGGAAAGTCCTTTATTGCCATAAATAAAATCCAGGAATCAACGACTTAAAGGCTGTCATCATTTCAATTGACGCCCCTCTTCAGGTCGTCACTTTCAGTTCCGTCTCCTTTGCACCTGCTACCTTCCAGAATTGATCCTTTTCTCATTTTACACTTAGTGTTCGATTGGGAAGGGGGATTCTTTTTGGAGGATTGATTTCCTTATTTTAATCCTATTGAAACAATGAGTTTTTGCCCTATAAATACCCCTTGAATCCCTCATGTGCGAGACAGTGAACACACGAACAAGAAAGCTTAAAGAGAAGCAACTGCGCTGCGTGAGTTTTCATCCAGAAAGAGAGGAGAGTTTTGTTCTTGCAGGTTCTTCACGGTGGTCTTCTTCCGACAGTAACTCTCTCTCTTGCGGGATCTTCTTCCTCCAGGCGGCGCACCTTCTTCCATAACAACCGCTGAAGCCTCTGCTTCCCTCCCTTTACTGATGCACACACAGCAGTAGGGATTCTCCTTTAGTCTTTGGTTTTAGTTTATTCATAGCATCGTACGCACCTGTAACGACCCAGAGTTCAGGATACCGATATACCGATAACATCGATACACCGATACCAAGAACTGGGGAAGCCACCCAAGAGGCTGATGAGGCCCCTGAAGGGTTAGAAGAAAAGTGCTGAGGGGTATGCATAACGAATTGGAATTTGGAACGCGCAATTTACAATTAAGTAAAGAAGTTAACACAAGTGCGGAAGCAATTCAAAATAACTAGATTGATATGTATATACTAGTCCAGAGAAACAAGAGTACTAGCCCAACAATAGGTACAACTACACGGGGCATACCCCGGCAAAGTTACAACAAGCCACAAAAGGCGCCTCGACTAAAGCTGGCGGCTAACACGGTCTTCGAAACGGCTCACAAAGCACCGGGAGACGACGGGCGCGGCTCACCTGAAAGGAGAAAGGGTGAGTCACAGCCAGACTCAGTAGGGGTCACGGGGATCCCTACCTCGCACTAAACGAACATACATGCATAAAAAAAGCAAGTAGAGCATGCATTTAAATAAGCTAACGGGAAATGGCAAGAATAACTACTCAAGTAAAGCTGCAGACTCTAACTAAGCAAGTATAACAGCCAAAGTATGCCACAGTTAACTAGATGCAAGCGATTAAAACTAAAGCTACCAAATAGAATAAGTCTTAACTAATCCAAACAATAAGGAAGGACAACCACTGGAGCAGAAACCAGAAGCGTCCACTGACGACTTACACTGCGTCTCAAGCACTCGCAGTCGATGAAGCGACAAGCTAAGCGCGTAAACAGTACCAAACCAAGTGACCAGTCGGAGTGGCACCCGTCGGTGTCAGTCCACAGTCTCCGACCACGTGTGCACACACTGACTCTAGCCTGAGCCAGGCCCTCTAGCTAGTTTTCTCCCTTGGTAGGACGCTACCATTGGCTGGGAGCCCACGGAATTAGCTTACAAACCGTGCATGGGAAACATACCCCTCCGCCATCCTCAAGCGGGTCGGCACTCAACAGACCTTAGGGAAACAACAGTGGCTCCATTGCTTGGAAAGAAAGGCTACTCTAATGGTAATAAAACACGCCACTATACATTAAAACAATACGAATATGGCATGAGTATAAAAGGGAACGCATAACGAAAGGGCTGGGAACGTATTACAACCATCAGGGAAGCGGCGGTCGAAGACCCACGCGCTATTTGAAAGTGACGGTCGAGGACTGGCGCGTTACATCACAAACGACGCGCTGGTCTCCAGCCGTTACTTCCACCTGAGTTCCAGCTCAAGGCCTTAAAGGGGAGAGTGACGGTGGGGGTCCTATGCGTTGCTTCGAAGCGACGCGCGGGAGCCCCGCCGTTACTTCCACCCGAGGCTTAAATCAACGAACAGCGTTTAAAAACAACGGCAGGCGAAACGACGCCCCCGTCTCGGCGCGTTGCGTGGAAACGACGGCCGGACGACTGACCGTCAGGCGCACCGCCTGACCGGGTCAACACAAAACAACGAGGAAACGACGGCCGGAGCCCTACCGTTACTCTCAATGTAACGCACCCACGATGGGCCGTTACATTGAAGTAACGCGCTCACCAGAGACCGTCGGAGAAGTGACGGTTCCTGGCGAGACCGTCACTTCACCTGGGTCGCGGACAGGTTAAATCTAAAAACGGGTTCCCTCCCGGACGACCTAAATCGCCGGGTATCGTCGAAAAACCTGATATCCTGCCAAACCACGCATGCTAAACAACAATTTAACAACTTAATCTAGCACATGCAAGGCCTAAAACGCATTAAACTCAAAGATTTAAGCTAAAACCCCAAATATGGAAACATGGACATCATGCATGCTACGGGGTGCTAATCAACAAACGGGCTAAGGGAAACGATCCTAGCAAGATCGGGATTCCATCCCCTTACCTCTTACAAGCCGAAACTGAAGAAAAGGCCGCATGCAAGGAGGAAGAGCCACGAAGCCTTCACGCTCCACCTCGCTCCCACGTTCACCGAACCATGCCGAAGTGGACACCTACGCGCTCCTCTCGACGCGAGGAATCCAACGGCGCCAACCACGCCTCAATCCGACCTCGTCTCGCCCGTGTTCCCTAAAGAGGAGAGAGGGGCGATCGCACGGAGGAGAGAGAGAGAGAGGGTGAGAATGAGAGATCGACGGGGGAGAGAGGGTGAGAGAGGGATCAAAAGAAAAAAAAGAAATTAAAATATATATAATATAATCATTATATATATTAAAATCTCATTAATTCTAATAACCCTCAAATAACTCCAAATAAATCCAAAAAAATACCAGACAAATTCCTAAAAATCTAGAAAAATAGCCGAAAATTCCAGAACAAATAATAGAACAAAAAACATCAAGGATCCATTAAGGCACGGGCCTTACAGTCCCTCCCTCCTTACAGAAATTTTGCCCCCGAAATTTACAACAACCGAAAAGGAGGAAACTGAGAAAGGACATATACCTCACTGGAACAAAAAAGGAAAAAGCTGACGCATCTCATCTTCACGCTCCCAAGTAGACTCATTACTAGAGTGACGCTGCCAAGCAACCCTTACCAGAGGAATAACCTTATTTCTCAATCGCTGCTCACGACGGTCTTCAATTCTAATAGGAAACTCTGGTGCGGACAAATCAGCAGTCACCTCAGGCCATACTGAATCATCGAGAACATGAGAAGCGTCTGGCACATATCTCCTCAATTGAGACACGTGGAATACATCATGAACAGCTTGCATAGCCGCAGGAAGTTGCAAACGATAAGCCACCTGACCAATAACTTCAACAATCGGAAAAGGGCCAACATACCGCGGACTAAGCTTTCCACGCTTCCCAAATCTGGAAACACCCTTCATCGGAGATATCTTAACAAACACCATATCTCCAGGCTCAAATTGTAGTGGACGTCTGCGCTGATCTGCATAGCTTTTCTGTCGACTCTGAGCCGTCAATAATCTCTGCCTGATCTGACGAACCACATCAGAACATTGCTGCACCATGTCAGGTCCTGTCAACAATCTGTCACCAACATCAAACCAATTCAGAGGAGTACGACAAGGACGACCGTATAGTGCTTCATAAGGAGCCATTCCAATACTGGAGTGAAAACTGTTATTATAAGCAAATTCAACAAGTGGCAAATGCTGACTCCACGAACCCTGCCAATCAAGGCAACACAATCTCAGCATGTCCTCCAAAGTCTGAATAGTCCTCTCTGACTGTCCATCTGACTGAGGGTGATACGCTGAACTGAAAGCTAACTCAGTGCCCAAAGCTTTCTGGAAACTACGCCAGAAGCCGGAGGTAAAACGTGGGTCACGATCTGACACAAGTGAAACAGGAACTCCATGCAGTGGCACGATCTTCTGCACATATAGCTCGGCCAACCTCTGCACATTCCAAGTAACCTTCATCGGCAACATTCTGGCAGTTTTAGTCAATCTGTCGACCAACAACCAGATGCCATCAAAACCCTGAGAAGTCCGAGGCAAACCCACCACAAAGTCGGTAGTAACATGGTCCCATTTCCACATCGGAATCTCTAACGGCTGAAGCAAACCACCTGGCTTTTGATGTTCGGCTTTAACTAACTGACAAGTCAAGCACTTAGAAACAAATATAGCCACGTCTTTCTTCATACCTGGCCACCAGAACTGCTTCTTCAAATTCTGATACATCTTGGTGACACCCGGATGAATAACAAAATGAGAACCATGGGCTTCACTCAGAATCTCAAGTCTCAAATCATCATCAGCGGGAACATATAATCTGCCTTGAAAACTGACAACTAGCTCGTCATCAAAATCCACATCATAGCCTGATATAACACGAGCCAAATCAGAATCAGCCTGCTGGGCATCTTTAATCTGATGATACAAAGCTGAACCCAAAACTAAGCTAGCACAAACTGCCATCTTCGGATCAGCAGGAAACTCTGCTCTGAATGCCTCACTTGGAAGCTGTTCCCATAATTTCCATTCATGAAGCAACAAATAACTGACCTGCAGTTTCCTGCTCAGAGCATCAGCCACAACATTCATTTTACCAGGCTGATAGGAGAGTGTAAAGTCATAATCTTTCATGAATTCCATCCATCACCTCTGCCTAAGATTCAGATCTTTCTGGGAGAAAATATACCGTAAACTCTGATGATCAGTAAAAATCTGAAATTTCTCACCATACAGATAATGTCTCCAGATCTTTAAGGCAAAAACAACTGCAGCTAGCTCCAGATCGTGAGTGGGATAATTTTCTTCATGCTGTTTCAACTGCCGGGATGCATATGCGATAACCTTACCATGTTGCATTAGCACTGCACCCAAACCTACTCGAGAGGCATCTGTACAGACCATAAATCCACCCGAGCCGGAAGGCAAAGTCAACACAGGGGAAGAAGTCAATAGCCTTTTCAATTCAACAAAGCTAGCATCACACTGATCCGACCAGACAAAAGACACATCTTTACGAGTCAATCTAGTCATCGGGGTTGCAATCTTCATACCCAGCCAAACCTAGAAAACTTCGAATCTCTGTTACAGTTCTCGGTCTCTGCCAACTCAAAATAGCATCGATCTTTGCAGGGTCCACTGCCACTCCATCACCAGAAATCACATGACCAAGAAAATGAATTTCTCGAAGCCAGAATTCACATTTACTGAGCTTCGCATAAAGCTCGTGATCCCTTAGAGTCTGCAGAACGATCCTCAAGTGTTGCACATGATCATTATCAGAGGCAGAATAGATCAGAATGTCATCAACAAAAATCACCACAAACTGATCAAGAAATGGACGAAAGATACGCCGCATCAGGTCCACGAAAGCTGCTGGGGCATTAGTCAAACCAAACGGCATGACTAAGAATTCAAAATGACCATATCGAGTACTGAAAGCAGTCTTCTCCACATCAGATTCCCGGATCCGTAACTGAAAATAGCCAGATCTGAGATCTATCCGTGAAAAGACAGTAGCAGACTGTAACTGGTCAAACAAATCATCAATCCTGGGAAGCGGATACTTATTCTTGATAGTCACCTGATTCAACTGCATGTAATCAATACAAAGTCTCAGGGTTCCATCCTTCTTTTTCACAAACAGCACTGGGGCACTCCACGGAGAAAAACTGGGGCGAATATAACCTTTCTCCAGTAACTCTAGTAGCTGTGCATGCAGTACTTTCAATTCAGCTGGAGCCATTCGGTACGGCGACTTTGCTAAGGGGCCGGTACCTGGAATCAATTCAATTGCCATCTCAATCTCTCGCTCTGGGGGCAAGCCTGGCAACTCGTCAGGAAACACATCAGGGAACTCACAGACAACCGGAATATCATAAACATCCCGTCGTGGTTTTTCAACAACAACCACTGAAGCAAGGAATCCCTGGCAACCTGCGCTAAGCAACCTATAGGCTCGAATAGCAGAAATAATCATACGAGAAGATCGGGATCGAATACCTTGAAAATAAAGGCTGATTTTCCCTGTGGCTGAAAATAGACTTTCTTCGATGTGCAGTCAACCACAGCTCCATAATGCTCCAACCAATCCATTCCCAAAATAACATCATAATCTGCCAGCTGCAACGCATACAATCTTGCCGGCAACTGGTGATCATCAATCATTACAGGAGATTCTTCCAGGCACAAAGGCGTAACCATGAATTCTCCAGAAGGCAATTCCACAAACATCTCACAAGATACCTCGGAAGTCGGTTCCTCAATACAGGTCATGAAATCCTCAAAAATAAAAGAGTGAGAAGCACCAGAATCAAATAAGACACGAGCTGAATGACCATAAAGCATAATCGTACCTTCCACAAGATGGGACGCAACAGCATCAGCTCTAGTCAGATGAGAAACCTTGCCTTTCTGCTTCTTAGAACCAGCTGAAGATTGCTGAGAAGACGCCGACGCTTGAGAGAAAAATTGCTGAGCTTGAGGTGCAGTCGGAGATCTGAATTGCGGCTGCTGAGGTTGAGAAAACTGAGGAACTTGCAATTGCTTCGGCCTCAGCGGGCAATCACGAACTACATGACCCGGCTGATCACACCTAAAGCAAACAACAGGAGGAGAACACGGCTGGCCCTTGTGATGACCACCGCATCTCCTACACGTCCATGGCTGACTGACAGCTGAGCTCTGATGAGTCTGAGAAGAAGGTGATGTCTGCTGCTGAATAGAATCTGTACCGGACGGCTGTTGGAAAAACTTCTTCTTCTTCTTAAACCTTTTAAACTTGGGCTTGGAAGGAGAGGAAGCACTAGAAATCTCTGACTGGACCGAGGGAACTCCTGGCACTGGCGGTCGGTAAGTCTGCTGCGACTGAACTACCGGCTGCACTGACCCTGCCTGAGGATATCCACCAGGTCTCGTCATCTCCAGCTCTAAAGCCACCGCTGTCTGGCACGCACTATCAAGATCCGCAACACGACTGGCGATAAGAGGCATCTTCAATTCAGGCCTCAAACCTCGCAGAAATTGCTGAGTTTTCAAAGCTTCACTGGCCAGCACATGGGGCGCATACTGACCCAATTCCATAAACCTATTCCGATATTGAAGCACAGTCATACCGCCCTGAGTCAGCTCCATAAATTGATACATCTTGTCCATCTGAAGACAGGCGGGAGTATAAGCATGCTCGAAAGCAGTAACAAACTCTGCCCAAGTGATCTGCCGAAGAGGTCTAGAACGAAAAGAAATCTGCCACTCGGCTTTCCACCACGTGATGGATGTACCCTGGAGTTGAAAAGTAGCAAGCATAACTTTTTCATCTTCAGCACACTCCATCGAGACAAACACATGCTCGATCGCATCCAACCATTGCCTTGCCACCTCTGGATCAGCTTGACCATCGAAAGCAGGCAGATTGAACATAAGAAATTCTTTCAATGCCTTGCCTCGACTGCCAGGTGCTTCAACAGGAGGAGCAACAATCGGCGCTGGAGGAGGAACAACTGGAACGACAGGAACTGCAGGAGGAGGTGCAGAACCACTATCTTCCCTGGGCGCATCTCGAGGAACATGAGGAGCTCGAGGGGGTCTTCCTCGACGGGGAGGCATAATTACGCTGCCAAAACACAAATCAATCGCAATTAATCAATCACACGGAAAACATCCTATGCCAGCAATAGACGACGCAATGGACTAGCTCTGGACAAAGCGTAAATTTCAATTCCTTACACAAATCCTCAACTAGCGCTCTGATACCAACTGTAACGACCCAGAGTTCAGGATACCGATATACCGATAACATCGATACACCGATACCAAGAACTGGGGAAGCCACCCAAGAGGCTGATGAGGCCCCTGAAGGGTTAGAAGAAAAGTGCTGAGGGGTATGCATAACGAATTGGAATTTGGAACGCGCAATTTACAATTAAGTAAAGAAGTTAACACAAGTGCGGAAGCAATTCAAAATAACTAGATTGATATGTATATACTAGTCCAGAGAAACAAGAGTACTAGCCCAACAATAGGTACAACTACACGGGGCATACCCCGGCAAAGGTACAACAAGCCACAAAAGGCGCCTCGACTAAAGCTGGCGGCTAACACGGTCTCCGAAACGGCTCACAAAGCACCGGAAGACGACGGGCGCGGCTCACCTGAATGGAGAAAGGGTGAGTCACAGCCAGACTCAGTAGGGGTCACGCGGATCCCTACCTCGCACTAAACGAACATACATGCATAAAAAAAGCAAGTAGAGCATGCATTTAAATAAGCTAACGGGCAATGGCAAGAATAACTACTCAAGTAAAGCTGCAGACTTTAACTAAGCAAGTATAACAGCCAAAGTATGCCACAGTTAACTAGATGCAAGCGATTAAAACTAAAGCTACCAAATAGAATAAGTCTTAACTAATCCAAACAATAAGGAAGGACAACCACTGGAGCAGAAACCAGAAGCATCCACTGACGACTTACACTGCATCTCAAGCACTCGCAGTCGACGAAGCGACAAGCTAAGAGCGTAAACAATACCAAACCAAGTGACCAGTCGGAGTGGCACCCGTCGGTGTCAGTCCACAGTCTTCGACCACATGTGCACACACTGACTCTAGCCTGAGCCAGGCCCTCTAGCTAGTTTTCTCCCTTGGTAGGACGCTACCATTGGCTGGGAGCCCACGGAACTAGCTTACAAACCGTGCATGGGAAACATACCCCTCCGCCATCCTCAAGCGGGTCGGCACTCAACAGACCTTAGGGAAACAACAGTGGCTCCATTGCTTGGAAAGAAAGGCTACTCTAATGGTAATAAAACACGCCACTATACATTAAAACAATACGAATATGGCATGAGTATAAAAGGGAACGCATAACGAAAGGGCTGGGAACGTATTACAACCATCAGGGAAGCGGCGGTCATTTGAAAGTAACGGTCGGGGACTGGCGCGTTACATCACAAACGACGCGCTGGTCTCCAGCCGTTACTTCCACCTGAGTTCCAGCTCAAGGCCTTAAAGGGGAGAGTGACGGTGGGGGTCCTATGCGTTACTTCGAAGCGACGCGCGGGAGCTCCGCCGTTACTTCCACCCGAGGCTCAAATCAACGAACAGCGTTTAAAAACAACAGCAGGCGAAACGACGCCCCCGTCTCGGCGCGTCGCTTGGAAACGACGGCCGGATGACTGACCGTCGGGCGCACCGCCTGACCGGGTCAACACAAAACAACGAGGAAACGACGGCCGGAGCCCTACCGTTACTCTCAATGTAACGCACCCACGATGGGCCGTTACATTGAAGTAACGCGCTCACCAGAGACCGTCGGAGAAGTGACGGTTCCTGGCGAGACCGTCACTTCACCTGGGTCGTGGACAGGTTAAATCTAAAAACGGGTTCCCTCCCGGACGACCTAAATCACCGGGTATCGTCGAAAAACCTGATATCCTGCCAAACCACGCATGCTAAACAACAATTTAACAACTTAATCTAGCACATGCAAGGCCTAAAACGCATTAAACTCAGAGATTTAAGCTAAAACCCCAAATATGGAAACATGGACATCATGCATGCTACGGGGTGCTAATCAACAAACGGGCTAAGGGAAACGATCCTCGCAAGATCGGGATTCCATCCCCCTACCTCTTACAAGCCGAAACAGAAGAAAAGGCCGCATGCAAGGAGGAAGAGCCACGAAGCCTTCACGCTCCACCTCGCTCCCACGTTCACCGAACCATGCCGAAGTGGACACCTACACGCTCCTCTCGACGCGAGGAATCCAACGGCGCCAACCACGCCTCAATCCGACCTCGTCTCGCCCGTGTTCCCTAAAGAGGAGAGAGGGGCGATCGCACGGAGGAGAGAGAGAGAGAGGGTGAGTGTAACGACCCGGATTCCAGATACCCGGTGCACCCGGTGTAAATACCGAATACACGTGATACCATGAGGGACCTGCGAGGCCTCCCAAGCGCGGGAAAGCGCCGAAGGGATAAAAGGCATGTGTAGAGTACATTGAAGCCACAGAGATATAACAGTAAGCAAGTAAATTTCATTAGATTGGATTGCTAAAGCAGCAGAAATAAAATTACAGCTTCATTAATAAATTTTTAACAATTAAACACAGAGTCCAGCCCAAAGGAAAGACAACAAGTCTAGCACAGTACAGTACGACAGAAGAAACGTACACAGAAGTCGGGAGAAGCCCGACGCAGGTACGGCTGGCAGCGACAACAGCGAAAGAGCGCTCCACCAAGAACAGCAGAGGCAGACGGCGAAACCCACCTGAAAAGCAGCAGGGGTGAGTCTCAACAGAAACTCAGTAGGGGTCACGCGGATCCCCACTGGAAAACGCACAAAGCAACGGAAGCAGCAACAAACGCAGCAAGAACAGCAACGTAGCAAAGCAGGAAAGCTACACTACAAAGCTGTAAAGGAACAGACGGGAAGTAGGAGTAGGGAACACGCAGGAGAGGGTGAGAACCCGCACCAAACAAGCGGCTACCGAACTAACCTCGGCACCCCAAACTACTCCAAACAAAAGGCAACAGATGGATGACCCTGAACTCACACAGAAGGGTACATCAGTCTGTCAACCAGCCCAACAAAGGCGAAGGCGAACGCCGACGCCGAGAAGCAGACAAAGCGCGACAGAGAACGTCGTGCACAAAGCCCCACGCACGAACAGAACACCGTGCGGACAGCAAAACACTGACCCGAGCACGCCACGAACGGGCAACTCGCAAAGGTCACAACGCGCAAGAAAACGCGAAGAGCTACGCGTCACGTGACGGAAGCACCCCCTTAGAAAGCCAGCTGCGTCCACTGACGTCTCACGCTGCACCTCAAGTGTCTCACCTACAGTACTGCTGTAACAACAGCAGAGAAGTAGACACAAGCTGAACCAAACAGGAACAACAAAACAAGTAACTAGTCAGGGTCACGCCCGTCGACGTAAGTCCTTAGTCCCTGACCACGTGTGCACACACTGACTCTAGCCCAAAGCCAGGTCCTCTAGCTAGTATTCTCCCTCGGTAGGACGCTACCGTATGGCCAGGAGCCCGCGGAACCAGCTACAACCGCTCAATGGGAAACACTCCTCTGCTTTCCGCAAGCAGGACGGCACTCAACAGACCTTAGAGCAACAACAAGTGGAGGCTTCACACGACACAGAAGCTCAAACACAAGTGCCGAAGTACAAACGGGCGACCACGCCCCTCAACACGTACTTCGAGGCACCAAATGGCAGCATCGCCACTGCCGACAACTCAGGACAAGCAACTAGACCTCCTATGTAACGATCCTGAGTCGAACGACTCAAGGCAAGATCGTCACAAACAGCGGAACAAGCCGCCAATCGGTCTAATCCTAAGCCAGAGAAACCACGCTCCGCAGAAAACAACACACGAGACCTGAGGGAAACATCAAGAACCCTCAGCACACTGGACACGCAAACCGAGGTAGAACAACACCTCGAAGCATCCAGAAGCAGTGTCTCGGACAGGACAGAACTGCCAAGACACGCACAAACAAGGTCACATGTCAACCACTGGGTCAAACCGGGTTGACCGAAACCAAACAACAAAAGCATACAAGAGTAGGATCAAGAGTCCTACCACAAGTAAGAAGACTCCTGGCTACCTTACAACGTAGTCTTAACCCTCATAGGACGTCAAGAGACATCCACGGGACAACGGGCAGACCACAAGGACAAGCCAAGACACACAGAATCATCGGGCGGAAAACCAAGGCACAAGGAAAGTAACGCACCAGCCCTAGACCGCTACTAGCAAGTGACGGTCTAGCTCAGGGCCGTTATTTCCCAAACGACGGACGGACACCAGGCCGTCACACACCACCCTGATAACCTACAAAACCACACAAAAGCCAAGTAACGCACGGCTCTAGGCGCGTTACAAGCAAACGACGCACGGGGTCCCCACCGTCACATCCAACGGTGCAGCAAACCCAAACCAACGTGAAGTAACGCACAACGCCAGGCGCGTTACAGCAAAACGACGCGGCAGGAGAGGGCCGTCAGAGACAAACGACGCGCAGGGGCCCATCCGTTACTTCAACGGCATGGCCACCCTCAACCCAGCACAACAGCAAACGACGGACAGAGGCATGCGCGTTACTCACAAACGACTCACGGGGTCTCCACCGTCACTTCCAACGGTGCAGCCACCCTACCTCGTCCACGCAGAATGTAACGGCCAGGGGCAGGCGCGTTACACTCAAACAACGCACAAGGGCTCGACCGTTAGAGGCACCGCCTCAACGAGTCAAACGTCAGTCAACTGGCAAGCAACGGCCTGGGCAAGGCGCGCCGCTTCCATCTAACGCACTGGGTCCAGTGCGTTAGACCAACCGACTAAACCCCAAAGAAAAACGACAAAACGAAAGTAACGGCCAAGCACTGGCGCGTTACACGGGAATGACGCACCACCCTTGGGCCGTCACTCACCCAGAAGCAAAAGGGCTAAACCCTCAAACCAAATAACGGTCCATCGTAGGGCCGTCAAAAGCAAGTGGCGGTCGCTGGCTAGACCGCTACTTCGGTTACGGCGGGAAAACATAGGAATGGCCGGATCGGCCCATTCCACGCCCCATTCATGCCGAAACGCAGGGGAAAAACACCGCAACGACAAAAGACAACACCAAGGGGCTCCAAATCCCACATGCAACATCAAAAACGCAAGATTCGGGCGATTTCACCAAATCAACCCTAAATGGGTCACCGAGGTTCCCGGGCTTCTACCGGTCTCGAATGAACACCAAATCGCACGAAACCAACGTGGATGGGATTCTAACATCCCTGCGGTCATTTAGAAACTAACTACGCCGCAAATGGTCACCGTTTACCGGCCGACCCTAAAAACCACGAAAATCACGGTTTAGGCAAAACAAGCCCAAACACGCTCGTTTCCTAGCCGAACGACGTGCAATGGCAGGGAAAACGAAGAGGACGAAGCAAGGATCCGTCACCCTACCTCCACCGAAGAAACCGTGCCCCGAAGGGACTAAACCACGCCGAAAACCACTCGCGAACCGATTTCACCGGCTTTGAATCCACCGTTCGGGATCGCGCCAGAATCGATCCGATCCTCGCTCCATCGCGCATCCAACCAGCTCCACGGCTTCACCGCCTCGCCCACCTACGCCTCCGTCTGCAGCCGGAGCCGGAAAGGGGAGAGAACGAGAGAGAACGGGAGAGAGAGAGACGGTCGCGCGAATGAGAAGGAAGAGAGAAAGAAAAAGAAAAAGAAAGAAATTAGGAAATTTTCCTAATTTCCGAAAATTCCGAAAATGCGCCGAAAATGCACAAATTCAGAAAAATACGCAAAAATAGGCGAAACGACCGGCTCGAAGAGTACATCGTCGCAGCAGCATCCACGAGTTCGAGAATTGACAAACAAACTCACCGTAGGGTTCCGTAACTAGTACGTGAGAAAAACCCACTCGGCTCGTCAAACTCAACTCGGAAGCCACGAAAGCGAACCGAAACTCAACGAAACCAATCCGAAACAGACCCGAAAGATCCATCAAAGATCCAACAAGATCCGCAAAAGATCCATCAAGATCCAGGGTATTACATCCTCCCCTCCTTTAAGAAATTTCGCCCTCGAAATTAAGGACTAACAAAGGAGAAGCAGGGAAGAACAACCCAACAACACAAATCTCGGAAAACACAGCTCAGAGGAACATCGTCAGACCACAATTACAGGTACACACTCTAGCTTCCAAGACAGCAAGTCCACAGCACGAGTACGGCACCAAAGTGAACACATCTGACACCTCCGAAGCAAGGGCAACGTCGTTTACGTCTCACAGGGCAGGAGACACGACAGCCACAACAACAGACAACCGAAAAACACAATAACAACACGGCAAGCAGCAGCTCACACAAGGAGACACAGTCCTCACAGCTGACAGCTCGACCACATCATCGGCTCCAGTGCCAAAAGGCAACAGGGAACACCTGGCACACAGAACACCAACGACAACAACACCAGCTGGAGCAGAAACACAATCAAGTCAGCACTCACTCAGATATCACATCTGATCAAGTCGCAAGCTCACTCCACTAAGGAAAAGGGAGCACAGCAAAGCCAACTGACAAGATCATGGTCCAAGACAAGAACACAAAATCATAAAGAAACAGCGCCCAAACAACACAACGGCAGCACCTGCAGAACTCTGGCTCCGCACAACACGCAGTGCCAAGAAACACATCTGCAAGCAGGGTCACAACAAGGCATAAGAACAGCTGAGCACACGACCACAAAAGTCAGGTCACGCATCAAACTGCTCACCAAGAGAAGACCCACAACAACGAGAAACGACAACAATCTCGGGGAACGCAACTCAAGGACTAGCAACACGCCTCAAGAGCACAACACCCAAGAAGAAAAAGCAGAGCAAAGGGTACTTAATCAGCAAGGAATGCCTACCAATTCCCCAACACTCACACAATGCCAATGCCAACACAAGAAAAACCACAAACAAAGGCACGGCAACTGACGACATCAAGGCACGAGAAGCCAAGACGAAGTCACAACGAGAAGGAAAGAACCTCTCGACAAGTGGGTAGCCAACCCACACACTTCAGCTGTACTCTCAACAACGTGCACAGGCAACAGAACAACATCGGTAATCGCATCTCAGCACACACCAGCGCCATCGCAATCAACAAGATCGCAATTCACACGCCACGAGCACCAATCCAGCGAATAACCGAACACAAAGAGCCTAAGTGCAACAAGAGAAGAGCACCAGCTTCAGCACAAAGCACAAGGAAAGCATCAATCTCAGCTTACCTTCACGTCCTAACACAATAAATGAGCCTTCACAACACATCGGCCGTTAGACACAGCACGACAACTACGGTACACAACAGCTCTTAACACCATTACGGAGTCCAAAGCCAAGCAACCGTACAACAAGGAGCAGATCAGGCTCAAAATAAAGCTGTCTACACTTAAGCAGACACAGGACAAAGGCATCACTAAGACAGCAATCCAAGGCTAACTTCGAAAAAGCTTCACCAAGAAGGACGAGAAGCAACAAGCTCAACAACAACAGCTCACCAGGAAGGGAAAATCCTAGGTTCGCTCGAGCAACTTCTCAATCGAGGCAACACGACAACCGAAACGACGAAAACAACAATGCATCAGAAGCTAAGCAGACTCAAGCTGGGACAACCAAAGCAACGTAAGAACGTGCATGGCCATCACACCAACGCTAAAAGTCATAAGCCACCTGAGCAAAATACAGAAAACAGCTCGAACAATGCACTGCAGGTTCATGCCAACCGAAAAACACTGCCAAGCGCAATACGATCGAGACCAACTTCAAAACGAACGAAGCACATCGTCATATCCAGACGAGACCAAAAACCACCTCGTACAGTGCCAACCAAGCACGTACAAGACCACACGCGAGAAGCACTGCGATAAACCATCGCAACACCTACGCCAGCAAGAGACTGTACTGGGCCTAAGGACTCTGGAAACTGTATATCTCGGATTCCCATGTACTTCACACAACAACGCTCTGATAGCTCAGAAAAGAAACTCCGAACATCTCAGAACACTGCTCTGATACCACCTGTAACGACCCGGATTCCAGATACCCGGTGCACCCGGTGTAAATACCGAATACACGTGATACCATGAGGGACCCGCGAGGCCTCCCAAGCGCGGGAAAGCGCCGAAGGGATAAAAGGCATGTGTAGAGTACATTGAAGCCACAGAGATATAACAGTAAGCAAGTAAATTTCATTAGATTGGATTGCTAAAGCAGCAGAAATAAAATTACAGCTTCATTAATAAATTTTTAACAATTAAACACAGAGTCCAGCCCAAAGGAAAGACAACAAGTCTAGCACAGTACAGTCTGACAGAAAGAAACGTACACAGAAGTCGGGAGAAGCCCGACGCAGGTACGGCTGGCAGCTACAATGGCAAACGCGCCCTCCACCAGGAACAACAGAGGCAGACGGCGAAACCCACCTGAAAAGTAGCAGGGGTGAGTCTCAACAGAAACTCAGTAGGGGTCACGCGGATCTCCACTGGACAGCGCACAAAGCAAAGGCAACGGAAGCAACAACAAAGCAGCAGGAACAGTAGGTGTAGCAAAGCAGAAAAGCTACACTACAAAGTTGTAAAACTACCGCTAAAAAGCAATAAGGGAGCAGACGGGAAGTAGGAGTAGGGAACACGCAGGAGAGGGTGAGAACCCGCACCAAACAAGCGGCTGCTGAACTAACCTCAGCACCCCAAACTACTCCAAACAAAAGGCAACAGATGGATGACCCTGAACTCACACAGAAGGGTACACCAGTCTGTTAACTAGCCCAAACAAAGGCGAAGGCGAACGCCGACGACGGGAAACAGACAAAACACGACAGAGAACGTCGTGCACAAAGCCCCACGCACGAACAGAACACCGTGCAGACAGCAAAACACTGACCTCGAGCAAGCCACGAACGGGCAACTCGCAAAGGTCACAACGCGCAAGAAAACGCGAGAGCTACGCGTCACGTGACGGAAGCACCCCCTTCAAAAGCCAGCTGCGTCCACTGACGTCTTACGCCGCACCTCAAGTGTCTCGCCTACAGCACTGCTGTAACAACAGCAGAGACAGAGACACAAGCTGAACCAAACAGGAACAACAAACAAGTAACTAGTCAGGGTCACGCCCGTCGACGTAAGTCCTCGTCCCTGACCACGTGTGCACACACTGGCTATAGCCCAAGCCAGGTCCTCTAGCTAGTATTCTCCCTCGGTAGGACGCTACCGTTGGCTAGGAGCCCGCGGAACTAACTACAAACCGCTCATCGGGAACACCCTCCGCCATCCGCTAGCGGGTCGGCACTCAACAGACCTTAGGCAACAACAAGTGGAGGCTTCACACGACACAGAAGCTCAAACACAAGTGCCGAAGTACAAACGGGCGACCACGCCCCTCAACACGTACTTCGAGGCACCAAATGGCAGCATCGCCACTGCCGACAACTCAGGACAAGCAACTAGACCTCCTATGTAACGATCCTGAGTCGAACGACTCAAGGCAAGATCGTCACAAACAGCGGAACAAGCCGCCAATCGGTCTAATCCTAAGCCAGAGAAACCACGCTCCGCAGAAAACAACACACGGAGACCTGAGGGAAACATCAAGAACCCTCAGCACACCTGGACACGCAAACCGAGGTAGAACAACACCTCGAAGCATCCAGAAGCAGTGTCTCGGACAGGACAGAACCGCCAAGACACGCACAAACAAGGTCACATGTCAACCACTGGGTCAAACCGGGTTGACCGAAACCAAACAACAAAAGCATACAAGAGTAGGATCAAGAGTCCTACCACAAGTAAGAAGACTCCTGGCTACCTTACAACGTAGTCTTAACCCTCATAGGACGTCAAGAGACATCCACGGGACAACGGGCAGACCACAAGGACAAGCCAAGACACACAGAATCATCGGGCGGAAAACCAAGGCACAAGGAAAGTAACGCACGAGCCCTAGACCGCTACTAGCAAGTGACGGTCTAGCTCAGGGCCGTTATTTCCCAAACGACGGACGACACAGGCCGTCACTCACACCACCCTGATAACCTACAAAACCACACAAAAGCCAAGTAACGCACGGCTCCTAGGCGCGTTACAAGCAAACGACGCACAGGGGCTCCACCGTTACTTCCAACGACATAGCCACTAAGACCAAACGAAGTAACGCACAACGCCAGGCGCGTTACAACCAAACGACGCGGCAGGAGAGGGCCGTCAGAGACAAACGACGCGCAGGGGCCTATCCGTTACTTCAACGGCATAGCCACCCTCAACCCAGCACAACAGCAAACGACGGACAGGAGTCATGCGCGTTACTCACAAACGACGCACGGGGACTCCACCGTCACTTCCAACGGGACAGCCACCCTACCTCGTCCACGCAGAATGTAACGGCCAGGGGCAGGCGCGTTACACTCAAACAACGCACAAGGGCTCGACCGTAGAGGCACCGCCTCAACAGGTCAACGTCAGTCAACGGCAAGCAACGGCCTGGGCAAGGCGCGCCGCTTCCATCTAACGCACTGGGTCCAGTGCGTTAGACCAGCCGACTAAACCCCAAAGAAAAACGACAGAAAGCAAAGTAACGGCCAAGCACTGGCGCGTTACACGGGAATGACGCACCACCCTTGGGCCGTCACTCACCCAGAAGCAAAAGGGCTAAACCCTCAAACCAAATAACGGTCCATCGTAGGGCCGTCAAAAGCAAGTGCGGTCGCTGGCTAGACCGCTACTTCGGTTACGGCGGGAAAACATAGGAATGGCCGGATCGGCCCATTCCACGCCCCATTCATGCCGAAACGCAGGGGAAATACACCGCAACGACAAAAGACAACACCAAGGGGCTCCAAATCCCACATGCAACATCAAAAACGCAAGATTCGGGCGATTTCACCAAATCAACCCTAAATGGGTCACCGAGGTTCCCGGGCTTCTACCGGCCTCGAATGAACACCAAATCGCACGAAACCAACGTGGATGGGATTCTAACATCCCTGCGGTCATTTAGAAACTAACTACGCCACAAATGGTCACCGTTTACCGGCCGACCCTAAAAATCACGAAAATCACGGTTTAGGCAAAACAAGCCCAAACACGCTCGTTTCCTAGCCGAACGACGTGCAATGGCAGGGAAAACGAAGATGAAGAAGCAAGGATCCGTCACCCTACCTCCACCGAAGAAACCGAGCCCCGAAGGACTAAACCACGCCGAAAACCACTCGCGAACCGATTTCACCGGCTTTGAATCCACCGATCGGGATCGCGCCAGAATCGATCCGATCCTCGCTCCATCGCGCATCCAACCAGCTCCACGGCTTCACCGCCTCGCCCACCTACGCCTCCGTCTGCAGCCGGAGCCGGAAAGGGGAGAGAACGAGAGAGAACGGGAGAGAGAGAGACGGTCGCGCAAATGAGAAGGAAAGAGAGAAAGAAAAAAGAAAAAGAAAGAAATTAGGAAATTTTCCTAATTTCTGAAAATTCCAAAAATACGCCGAAAATGCAAAACTTCAGAAAAATACGCAAAAATAGGCGAAACGACCGGCTCGAAGAGTACATCGTCGCAGCAGCATCCACGAGTTCGAGAATTGACAAACAAACTCACCGTAGGGTTCCGTAACTAGTACGTGAGAAAAACCCACACGGCTCGTCAAACTCAACTCGGAAGCCATCAAAGCGAACCGAAACTCAACGAAACCAATCCGAAACAGACCCGAAAGATCCATCAAAGATCCAACAAGATCCGCAAAAGATCCATCAAGATCCAGGGTATTACAGTGAGAATGAGAGATCGACGGGGGAGAGAGGGTGAGAGAGGGATTAAAAGAAAAAAAAATTAAAATATATATAATATAATCATTATATATATTAAAATCTCATTAATTCTAATAACCCTCAAATAACTCCAAATAAATTCGGAAAAATACCAGACAAATTCCTAAAAATCCAGAAAAATAGCCAAAAATTCCAGAACAAATAATAGAACAAAAACCATCAAGGATCCATTAAGGCACGGGCCTTACAGCACCCCTTTCTTTTAACTATCTTTGTTAGAGGAAACTATTAGCACACCATATGCAGGGCAAGTAACGTAGTATGGTGTGCTAATAGTTTCCTCTAACAAAGATAGTTAAAAGAAAGGGGTGCGTACGATGCTATGAATAAACTAAAACCAAAGACTAAAGGAGAATCCCTCATGCTGTGTGTGCAGCAGTAAAGGGAGGGAAGCAGAGGCTTCTGTGGTTGTTATGGAAGAAGGAGCGCCGCCTGGAGGAAGAAGATCCCGCTAGAGAGAGAGTTACTGCCGGAAGAAGACCACCGTGAAGAACCTGCAAGAACAAAACTCTCCTCTCTTTCTAGACGAAAACTCACACAGCGCAGTTGCTTCTCTTTAAGCTTTCTTGTTCGTGTGTTCACTGTCTCGCGCGTGAGGGATTCAAGGGGTATTTATAGGGCAAAAACTCCTTGTTTCAATAGGATTACAACAAGGAAATCAATCCTCCAACATAAATCCCCCTTCCCAATCTAACACTAAGTGTAAAATGAGGAAAGGGTCAATTCAGGAAGGTAGCAGGCGCAAAGGAGACGGAATTGAAAGTGACGACCTGAAGAGGGGCGTCAATTGAAATGATGACAGCCTTTAAGTCGTTGATTCCTGGATTTTATTTATGGCAATAAAGGACTTTCCTTTTTTAAAATTGTGAAATGACGCATGTTCGAACGGGCGTTAAATAATCAACGCCCCAAAGACGGGCGTCAATTCTTTGAGTTTTATTTTGATTATGATTCGTAAAATCCAGAAACAACGCATGTTCAAACAGTCGTTTATTTATAAAAACACCCCCCTCGTCAGGTCATCAATTAAGTGACGCCCATCCTCCAAGCGTTAATTGCAATTATTAAAGAAAAATATCAAGAAATTATAATTATTATGGAAAAAATATCAAATAATTAAAAAAACTTCATATTAGGTCAATATTGAAGTCCACTTTGGGACGTCACGTGGTGACATGAGATTTACTCATCACAGCATCGATTTTGGCGTGTCTACAGTTGCCCCGCCTTGGCGTCTGCTTTGCAAGGGAGTGAGACGGAATGAAGCGAAAGTGTAACAAGCGGAATGAAGTGGGAACGAACTGATAAGTAGATGTCAAGGTATGATGTGACGCGCCTCCGACACTAAGAGTTGGAAATCTTTCCAGGATTCTGAATGAAATAATCTCGGATGATTACAAGAAAGCAATGATCAGCTGGATAAAGGAACTAAACTAATAAACGAAATGTGCGCGATGGCACAGAAGAAAAAACACCATTGCAGAGCGGTTACCAGCCAATGTGGATGTGCTACAGCCAAGGTGGGTTTGCAGGAAAAAAAATGAATTGAGACAAAGACCCAACAAATGAATGCTTTCAAGGAACTAGCCTGAGCGGCTTTCAAGGAGAATATAATACTTGATTTGGAATGGAATATCTCATGTCAACTCAATTAAGAGCAAGCAGCCTTCATTATTGGCATAATATGAGGATTTTCATCATTAAACTCAAAGTCCAACATGATGCATGCTAGGCTAAAAGAAAAATTAAAACAAACTAAAAATAGAAAATAATTAAGGATAATATTGTTAAACCATCTAGATTTGGTCAAGAATCCATATTTCTAAGCTGACACTAAGCCGAAGCCCGTTTATCCACGCATCAACTCAAAAAGTGGAACCGTCGTCCCAAACCTTAGATGTCACGCCCCGAGCGCGGAAGATACCCGGAGACGCGTGACGAGTTTATATCAATCATGTCAATCAGAGTGGTCGTGTATTCGACACAAAGACAGAGATGCGCAAAATAACAAGATAACCCAATCCTTTATTTCATAATGGATAGACTATTACAAATCCAATACTCTGTTTAATAAAAAGGAAAAGAATACATATTTGACTCAAGAAACTATAGAAAAGACTAGATGACACTTGAGCAGCTCTATCACTTTCACTCTTGACCATTCCCATCCGATTGACTTCCATCGTCGTCGGACTTACCTGAAAAGTAAAAAGGGACAAACGGAATGAGCGAACGCTCAGTAGGAAATTATATCTCAAGTACTAGCAAGGGGTGTAAGTAATTACATCTTTCATGAATGCAATAAAGCTATGCATGCTCGCATAAAACGACAAGATAGAGAGAATGTAATATCAAGGAAATAAGATGAACTAATCATGAACTTTCAACAAGATAACAAGTTATTCAAGATATTCAAGCAAGTACATTTAACAAGTCATGTCAAGAACTTTGGCTATCATGTATCAAGCAAGTAAATTACCCTTTTTCGGGCCACGCATTTCATGTCAAGTCAAGTACGATTCAAGTACAAGATGTGTGTGGAATGTCCAATCAAGCAAGTCAAGTACTCGGTATAATGCCAGATACCTTATCATTTTAACTCCCATGGGCACAAGTACTTTCGGGTGCTCCTCCCAGGACCAGATCGGGCCCTATATGCGCAGGCATTTATCATGTATTTTGACATCCACTCTTGTTTATAGCCAACATAGAATTTCAATAATCAAGCTTGTAGACACGTATGACAACTTTGATAGAATAGAGTCCAAAATATGACAAAGGACATAGAATGGCGATAATAACGGTATAATCATGATATCGATAAAACTAGGTAGAATATGGTTCCCTTAACTTGGGTACCATGACAAATCAGTATGGACATTCTTTATATAGAATTGAGGTCCACATGAACAGTATATCAAGGTAAGATACCCTCATTCTTATCATAGAATTGAGGTTTACAAGAACGACATGATATGGCATGATATCATCATCCCATTAAGAATTTCTTATGATATACTCTTTGTATAATCATAAGGGCCGGTATACCATGTTTCTTTAGAGTGACATGGCATCAATGGTGTAATGGGTTTTAGGGTACAACCAGCTCAGTCGACCTTGAGGGAATCCAAGGTACGAGGAGTCTTACGGAGGTCTCTATGACTAACTCGCTAGTCCAAAGGAACGGAATGTCCAATGGAGAGCTTGTATGTCAATGAGAGTTGAGTGTGATCGATAAAACAACGTGAAAAGTGGGACTATACTCACGGAGTGGAGAATAGTGCCGATATATACGTATATGTATAATATGAAACCATCGGTTAACAGAATCAGGATAAAAATCAGTTTACAGAAAATAACGACTTAGGTCAAGTCGTTTCTCAAGTAATTAACGCCTAACATAAGGGCGTTTACACGTGTTTCCATTTTGCAGAATTTTCATTAATTCAGTAATTTATCTAAAACGCGCCTTGGTCAGGGTCGTTTCTTCAAGATCTGACGACTACACCAGAAGGCATCTTATTGTTTACATATTTGACAGAATATAATTAATTTTCAGGAATTATCAAAACGCGCCCTGGGCAGGGGCGTTAATATTTAATTCTATTTTTTAGAATATATAAATTTCAGGATTTTAACCGATACACGCCCTAGGAAGGGGCGTTATCTTTCAGATTCACGTCCTATGAGGGGGCGCTAATATGTGGAAAATGACTTTGTCCAAGTCGTTAATTCAAGTTCCTTCAGAAACTTTAAGGACAGTAATAATTTCAGGATAACAGAGGAACGAATGTAATATCATGACAGTAAAGTTAGCAGGTTGAAGACATAGGATCATGCATATATTTATAATCATGATTTCTTAGATAATCAGTTCTTAAGATAGGTGATTAACATTTACATGAAATTAACGCCTGTGTACAGGGCGTCAAATATGAAATTGACGACCTGGGCAGGGTCGTGTATTGTAAATTAGCGCCCTGGACAGGGGCATCTCTTTCAAAATATTGCAGAAACATAATAAAACCATATTAAACCGTATGCAGGTCATGTCAATACGTATATAAGTCTTGTCTACGTTGTTGCTTCACAGCAACAATAACCACAGTAGGAGGAAGAGAAGGCTTTGGTGAAGAACCTTTGTTCTTCGGTTCTGTAACTCCTACAAGAACAGAAGAAGAAACATTAGTATTTCTTCATACTACCTGACCGAAAGTAAAAAGGGAAAAAGAACAATACCTTTGTTCTTCGCGTACGCCGCCTTCTTAACCTATAACAGAAGAAGATGAAGAACTGTTAGTTCTTCATGTAACAGACAGAGAAAATCAGAGGAACTATTCCTCTCTCACGTACCTTGTAGATTCCGAACGCCAAATAGCGTTGAAGGGTTCGAGCAGTAAATTATTTATAGGGATTTAGGGGGTCCTATTAGGGTTAGAGTCCTAGTGGAAGTAATGCTTCCAATATAGAGTCCTTGCCCTATTTAAATACTTACTAGATTAACATAATCCTTCCCGGATAAGCTCCTGTCGAACGGTTCACGAATGGAATTAACGACTTTGGTCAGGGCGTCGATTCCTGAATTGACGACCTTGTACAGGTCGTTTCTTAAGAAGCGCCTTGTATAAGGGCGTTCCTTATTTTTAAAACACGCCCAAGTAAAGGGCGTTTCTTGGCCTTGCCCTTTTTGGCGTTTGGAATTTGACGCTGTCAGGTGAGGGCGTCCTTTCTTTAGTCACGTCGTAGATAGAGGCGTTCCTTTTTAAATTAACGCCTTACTAAGAGGCGTTATTTATATCTTGTTTTATTTCATCTATTTAACCCTCTCATTATTATCTGTATTACTTCTGTAGTATATATATTTTAATTCATTTCAAATATTCATTTATCAGGGTTGCTACACCCTCCCCCACTTAAAAAGAATTTGGTCCCCAAATTCAATATATATATGTAGAACATATACCTCTTAGAATAAATCGAGAAATCGTTTCTTCATAGATTCCTCGGTCTCCCATGTCGCTTCGTGTTCAGTATTCTTATTCCATTGCACCTTGAGCATGGGAATAACCTTATTCCTTAGAGCTCGTATTTCTCGATCTAAGATCTTCATAGGCTTCTGTTCATAGGTGAGATCTTTCTGGATCACCAGATCTCCATGTTCAATAATATGAGATGGATCGTGCACATACTTCTTCAACATAGATATGTGAAACACATTATGCACGTCGGACAATTGAGGAGGCAACGCGATGCGATAAGCAACCTCGCCAACTCTTTCGAGTACCTCAAATGGTCCGATGAATCTTGGCGTAAGCTTGCCCTTAACACCAAATCTTCGTATGCCACGTCCAGGCGATATTTTAAGAAATACATGATCTCCAACCTGGAATTCAAGATCTCTTCTTCTTGTGTCAGCATAAGCCTTTTGCCTGGTCTGAGCAACTTGCAATCTTTCTCTGATTACTTGTATCTTCTCAGTTGTATCCCTTACCATGTCTGGACCTAATAGTTATTTCTCTCCAACTTCGTTCCAGCATAAGGGTGATCGGCAACTCCTTCCATATAAAGCTTCGAAAGGTGCCATTTGGATACTAGCTTGGTAGCTATTATTATATGCAAATTCCACTAGTGGCAAGTGATCGTGCCAGCTTCCTCCAAAGTCAATGATGCATGCTCTAAGTATATCTTCAACAACTTGGTTAGTTCTCTCGGTCTGACCATCCGTTTGAGGATGAAAAGTAGTACTAAAGTTGAGCCTTGTTCCCAACGAATGTTGTAATCCCTTCTAAAAATGAGAAGTGAAACGGGGATCTCTGTCAGACACGATTGAGACAGGAATTCCATGTAACCTGACTATTTCCTTGATGTATAGTGCAGCTAGTACATCAATTGACCATCGGCTCTTTATTGGCAAGAAATGCGCCGATTTAGTTAAACGGTCAATAATAACCCATATTCCATCATGTCCTCCTTTTGATTTGGATAAACCCATGATGAAATCCATACCAATGTCCTCCCACTTCCACTTAGGAATATCTAGAGGATGTAGTTTTCCAGCAGGCTTTTGGTGTTCTGCCTTGACCTGTTGGCATGTGAGACAGCGAGATACATAGTCTGCTATTTCTCTTTTCATATTAGGCCACCAAAAGTTCTTCTTTACATCTTGATACATTTTGGTTGATCCTGGATGAATAGTGTACCTTGATCGGTGAGCTTCATCTAAGATCTTCTTCTTTAATTCCGGACAGTCGGGTATACAAGTTCTACCTTTGAATAATAATCTTCCATCAGAAGTTAGTTGAAAATCAGATTGTCCTTCTAATCTGCCTTTGATTTCCACTAATATAGGATCATCATCCTGAAGCGCTTGTATCTCAGATAATAAATCTGACTGTATGCTTACATGAGATAATGTGACAAATTTGGCTTCCTTGTCCAAGCTTATATTGAGCTCGGAGAATTGTTCTAGCAACCTCCATTCTTGTATCATACAATTGGCTATCATTGCTCTCGGCTTTCGACTAAGGGCATCAGCAACATAATTACCCTTTCCGGGATGGTATTGTATATTGAAGTCGAAGTCCTTGAGATATTCTAGCCAGCGTCTTTGTCTCATGTTTAGCTCCTTTTGTGAAAATAGATATTTGAGATTTTTGTGATCGGAGTATACAGTAAATTGCACTCCATATAAGTAGTGTCTCCATATCTTTAGGGCAAATACCACCGCGGTCAGTTCTAAGTCATGGACGGGGTAATTCTCCTCATGCTTCTTCAGTTGACGTGAAGAGTATGCTATGACCTTTCCTTGTTGCATTAGGACACATCCGAGGCCAATGCCAGAAGCATCTGTGTAGACCTCAAATTTCTCTCCTTCTATTGGTAGAGCTAACACCGGAGCTGTAGTGAGATGATCCTTGAGAGTTTGGAAACTTCTTTCACATTCCTCACTCCATTCATATCGGATCTCCTTACGAGTTAATCTTGTAAGTGGTACGGCGATCTTAGAGAAATCTTTGATGAATCGCCGATAATAGCTTGCAAGACCTAAGAAACTTCTGATCTCGTTAGCATTGGTTGGTCTTCCCCAGTTTCTAACAGCTTCAACCTTTGATGGATCAACAGATAGACCATCCTTGGATATCACATGTCCGAGGAAAGTCACTTCTTCAAGCCAGAATTCACATTTGCTGAGCTTTGCATATAATTGATTTTCCCTCAATACTTGCAATGCGATCCTTAAATGCTCCTCATGTTCTTCCTTAGTTTTGGAATATATCAATATATCATCAATGAAAACCACCACAAATTGATCTAGATAAGGCCTGAATATGCTATTCATTAACTGCATAAAGGCAGCAGGGGCATTTGTTAGTCCAAAAGGCATAACAACAAATTCGTAATGGCCATACCTGCTTCTGAATGCAGTCTTATGAATGTCATCATCCTTGATTCTTAATTGATGATATCCCGACCTGAGATCAATCTTGGAAAAATATTTGGATCCTGAAATCTGATCAAATAACTCATCGATTCTCGGCAGTGGATACTTGTTCTTGATAGTGAGATGATTCAACTGTCGATAGTCGATGCACAATCTCATGGATCCGTCCTTCTTCTTCACAAATAAGACTGGTGCTCCCCACGGGGAAGTACTTGGTCTAATAAATCCTTTTCGAATTAGTTCCATCAACTGCTCCTTCAACTCTTTGAGTTCCGCAGGGGACATTCTATAGGGTGCCTTTGAAACTGGACCAGCACCAGGGACTAAGTCAATGGTGAAGGCCACTTCTCTTTGAGGGGGTAATCCCGGCAAATCTTCCGAAATACGTCTGGAAATTCTTGCACTACCTGAATGTCTTCTATCTTGGTTTCCTTAGCTTCTTTAACAGTGACAAAGGCAAGGAAGGATACACATCCTTTCCTGACGAGCTTGCTTGCTCGAAGAGCCGAAATAAGAGGGGATTTGTTCCGACTCTTGGGGCGAGTAAAGACTAACTCTGGAAAATCTTTGAAAGCAATTTGGCTATTGCGGCAATCAACTGTTGCCTGGTATTTGGATAACCAGTCCGCTCCCAGTATAACATCATACTCCTTTAGATCGAGGCATATGAGATCTATAGGTAAATTCCTACCTTGAACCATTACCTCACAGTTTTGGTAGTGATGAGTAATATCATTTTCGCTTCCAAGAGGAGTAGTTAGAACTATTTTTATCCATTCTGGTTCTAACGGTAACGGGTCAGCAAACTTCTTAGAAATAAAGGAATGCGATGCACCCGTATCAAATAAGACATAAGCACTTTTGGAACAAACTGTTAATGTACCTTCTACCAGTCCACCTTCTTCTTGCTCGGTCTCCTTTATTGCATGAAGTCGAGCGTTCTTTGTCACCGGGCGTTTACCATCACCGGCTTGGTCATTCATTAATGGACACTCGGGAATCCGATGCTCACGGCTCCCACAACGGAGACAAGCTCCTAATTTCCTCCAGCATTCTTCTGTCTTGTGACCAGCCTTGTCACAATGCTTGCACACTACGTTTGAAGGTGTAGTGGTGATAGAGAAGGGCTTGGTCTTCTTGAATTTTGATCTTGAGAGGAAGGACCTCCATTACTAGGCCTCTTCTTAAAGTTGGGTTTAAAAGAACCCGAACCTCTGACTTGCTCCTTCTTGTCTTTTCCACGGATCCTATCAGATAGTTCCGTGGCATCTTCAAGTAATTGAGCTCGGCGCACTATTTCAGAATAAACTTGGATGTCCATAGGCGCCAGTTGAGTAATATAGTGGGGCCTAAGCCCATTAAGAAATCTACGGGCTTTCATCTTCTCCGTGCTAATAAGATGCTTAGCATATCTAGACAACCTGGAGAACTGAGCTTCATAATCTGCTAATGATAAAGATCGTTGCTTTAATGCAGCGAATTCGGCAGCCTTCTTTTCTTGGACTCGGTCCGAGAAATATTTAGCATTGAAGTATTCCACAAATTCTTCCCATGTTACTTGAGTAGGGTCGATGGTTGCTTCAATAGACTCCCACCAGCATCTAGCATCTTTCTCTAACTGGAATGTAGCTAATAGAACTTTGTCCTGATCCGTGCATTGCATAACACGGAATATACGCTCAGTCTCCCGAACCCAATGCTCGGCATCGTCCGGATCGGTCGATCCCATAAACTTTGGGGGATTCATGCTCTTAAAGGCTTGGTGTAAGTTTCCAGCTCGTGGAGCACCACCCTGTGCTACCTGTTGTAGCACTTGAGTCATCCTTGAAGGGTACGCTGCATGTTGCGCCATTGAGCACGTTCGACAGCCATTATCCTACAATTACCATAACTATATTAGTATTATACCACTGTGATCTTATTAAAAGACTCATTGACTCTTACCCCTTGGTTCTACCCAATCTCACTTGGTTAAACGTTCAACTTATCCTTGGACTTGGGTTTTTTCCTAGGAATTGAATACCTTAGGCTCTGATACCACAAAAACTGTCACGCCCCGAGCGCGGAAGATACCCGGAGACGCGTGACGAGTTTATATCAATCATGTCAATCAGAGTGGTCGTGTATTCGACACAAAGACAGAGATGCGCAAAATAACAAGATAACCAAATCCTTTATTTCATAATGGATAGACTATTACAAATCTAATACTCTGTTTAATAAAAAGGAAAAGAATACATATTTGACTCAAGAAACTATAGAAAAGACTAGATGACACTTGAGCAGCTCTATCACTTTCACTCTTGACCATTCCCATCCGATTGACTTCCATCGTCGTCGGACTTACCTGAAAAGTAAAAAGGGACAAACGGAATGAGCGAACGCTCAGTAGGAAATTATACCTCAAGTACTAGCAAGGGGTGTAAGTAATTACATCTTTCATGAATGCAATAAAGCTATGCATGCTCGCATAAAACGACAAGATAGAGAGAATGTAATATCAAGGAAATAAGATGAACAAATCATGAACTTTCAATAAGATAATCAAGACATTTGAGATATTCAAGCAAGTACATTTAACAAGTCATGTCAAGAACTTTGGCTATCATGTAGCAAGCAAGTAATTTACCCTTTTTCGGGCCACGCATTTCATTTCATGTCAAGTACGATTCAAGTACAAGATGTATGTGGAATGTCCAATCAAGCAAGTCAAGTACTCGGTATAATGCCAGATACCTTATCATTTTAACTCCCATGGGCACAAGTACTTTCGGGTGCTCCTCCCAGGACCAGATCGGGCCCTATATGCGCAGGCATTTATCATGTATTTTGACATCCACTCTTGTTTATATAGCCAATATAGAATTTCAATAATCAAGCTTGTAGACGTGTATGACAACTTCGACAGAATAGAGTCCAAAAATATGACAAAGGACATAGAATGGCGATAATAACGGTATAATCACGATCTCGATAAAACTAGGTAGAATATGGTTCCCTTGACTTGGGTACCATGACAAATCAATATGGACATTCTATATATAGAATTGAAGTCCACATGAACATTATATCAAGGTAAGATACCCTCATTCTTATCATAGAATTGAGGTTTACAAGAATGACATGATATGGCATGATATCATCATCCCATTAAGAATTTCTTATGATATACTCTTTGTATAATCATAAGGGCCAGTATACCATGTTTCTTTAGAGTGACATGGCATCAATGGTGTAATGGGTTTTTAGGGTACAACCAGCTCAGTCGACCTTGAGGGAATCCAAGGTACGAGGAGTCTTACGGAGGTCTCTATGACTAACTCGCTAGTCCAAAGGAACGGAATGTCCAATGGAGAGCTTGTATGTCAATGAGAGTTGAGTGTGATCGATAAAACAACGTGAAAAGTGGGACTATACTCACGGAGTGGAGAATAGTGCCGATATATACGTATATGTATAATATGAAACCATCGGTTAACAGAATCAAGATAAAAATCAGTTTACAGAAAATAACGACTTAGGTCAAGTCGTTTCTCAAGTAATTAACGTCTAACATAAGGGCGTTTACACGTGTTTCCATTTTGCAGAATTTTTATTAATTCAGTAATTTATCTAAAACGCGCCTTGGTCAGGGTCGTTTCTTCAAGATCTGACGACTACACCAGAAGGCGTCTTATTGTTTACATA
This sequence comes from Amorphophallus konjac, assembly GCA_022559845.1. NCBI lineage: Eukaryota > Viridiplantae > Streptophyta > Magnoliopsida > Alismatales > Araceae > Amorphophallus > Amorphophallus konjac. The sequence continues at coordinate 17,017 of JAHNEJ010000247.1, read as the reverse complement.
TTTGACAGAATATAATTAATTTTCAGGAATTATCAAAACGCGCCCTGGGCAGGGGCGTTAATATTTAATTCTATTTTTCAGAATATATAAATTTCAGGATTTTAACATATACACGCCCTAGGAAGGGGCATTATCTTTCAGATTCACGCCCTATGAGGAAAACGACTTTGTCCAAGTCGTTAATTCAAGTTCCTTCAGAAACTTTAAGGACAGTAATAATTTCAGGATAACAGAGGAACGAATGTAATATCATGACAGTAAAGTTAGCAGGTTGAAGACATAGGATCATGCATATATTTATAATCATGATTTCTTAGATAATCAGTTCTTAAGATAGGTGATTAACATTTACATGAAATTAACGCCTGTGTACAGGGCGTCAAATATGAAATTGACGACCTGGGCAGGGTCGTGTATTGTAAATTAGCGCCCTGGACAGGGGCGTCTCTTTCAAAATATTGCAGAAACATAATAAAACCATATTAAACCGTATGCATGTCATGTCAATACGTATATAAGTCTTGTCTTAATTTATTTGGGCTACAGTAACTTGAGAAAACCTACCTGAAGACTTGAAGATTGATATGAAAAGGGGGACGTTGTTGCTTCACAGCAACAATAACCACAGTAGGAGGAAGAGAAGGCTTTGGTGAAGAACCTTTGTTCTTCGGTTCTGTAACTCCTACAAGAACAGAAGAAGAAACATTAGTATTTCTTCATACTACCTGACCGAAAGTAAAAAGGGAAAAAGAATAATATCTTTGTTCTTCGCGTACGTCGCCTTCTTAACCTATAACAGAAGAAGATGAAGAACTGTTAGTTCTTCATGTAACAGACGTAGAGAAAATCAGAGGAACTATTCCTCTCTCACGTACCTTGCAGATTCCGAACGCCAAATAGCGTTGAAGGGTTCGAGCAGTAAATTACTTATAGGGATTTAGGGGGTCCTATTAGGGTTAGAGTCCTAGTGGAAGTAATGCTTCCAATATAGAGTCCTTGCCCTATTTAAATACTTACTAGATTAACATAATCCTTCCCTGGATAAGCTCCTGGGTCGAACGGTTCACGAATGGAATTAACGACTTTGGTCAGGGCGTCGATTCCTGAATTGACGACCTTGTACATGTCGTTTCTTAAGAAGCGCCTTGTATAAGGGCGTTCCTTATTTTTAAAACATGCCCAAGTAAAGGGCGTTTCTTGGCCTTGCCCTTTTTGGCGTTTGGAATTTGACGCCGTCAGGTGAGGGCGTCCTTTCTTTAGTCACGCCGTAGATAGAGGCGTTCCTTTTTAAATTAACGCCTTACTAAGAGGCGTTATTTGTATCTTGTTTTATTTCATCTATTTAACCCTCTTCTTATTATCTGTATTACTTCTGTAGTATATATATTTTAATTCATTTCAAATATTCATTTATCAGGGTTGCTACATTAGATGACCCAACGGCATATCCGTGTGATCAAGACTCTCCTGGAATTATCACTGTTTTTGATGAAGGGGAACTCAGATTCCAAGTTTATCAGAACCACAAGGTCCTTGATATGCTATAACAGCGTAGAGTAGCATATAGTAAAAATACATGCATGAAAGAATACGAGGATAGAATTATGTTACCAGACTCGAGTGCAAATCATCTCAAGACCTGCATAACCTGTGCTTCTCTTGAGCACTTGTGGACTTGTGTGTTTGATGTTCCTTTCTTTTATCGTTCCTCGTTCTTTGCCCTATTCCTGTAGTTCACGCTTAAGCAAACAGATTAGTTTATCTGTTCGGCTTGGCCCCTTGCTCAATAAGCAAGGGGTTGTCACTTCTTTGACCTTGTTGACGGGTCAAGGGGCCAAGCCTCTAATTAATAAAGGCGGATAACAAAATATATATAAGGAAATGTAACATGCAAGCACACAGATGCAAACTTAAAATAAAAGATGCCCACACAAGAATGCATTCAAGCATATGAAGCAGTGGGCAAGCAATTGGCGTGATTTTTTTATTCTTTTCCATTTTTTCTCTTTTTTTGCTTTCTTTTTTTTTGTTTTACTTTTAAAAAATGACGCCCTCATGAACGGGCGTTGATTATGAAATTGACGCCTAGGTGAGGGGCGCTGATTAGAAAATCATTTTTTTGAATTTTATTAAAATGACGACATTGACAAAGCCGTGAATTTTACTAAATGACGCCCCCTAAGCGGGCGTGAATTGAAAAACTATTTTTTTTATTTTTTCTTTATTTAAAAATGACGATGTAGACACTGTCGTTAATTATGTAAATGACGCCTAAATATGAAGGTGTTAATTGAAAAAAATTCTTTTTTTCTTTTCTTCTTACGAGGCTGAGCATAGCACAAAGGGTCTTAAGCCTTACACAATCACCATCTTAAATTTATTAATCTTTCTTAAATGTCTTAACAAAGGGTCAACGTGCATATTGACTTATGCTTTTACTCATATTCTCTCGCGGCCCATCCTTCTTAGTAAGTCGGTGCCATCCTTTGAGCTTATAACCTACCATGGAGGGAGAAGTGAAGAATAAGTTGCGGAGGCTCACGAGAGGTTTACGAGAACTGGGAAACTTTTCCTTCTCTGCCCTAATGCATGTTGGGGTTCGGTCGTCGGCTTAGGGAAATTTTATTGCTCTTTTTGCCCTTATTTACGCATGCTTACGACCATGATTTTCCCTGCGGGGACTTTGCCCTCTTGACATGCTTTTCTTTTGTTGGTTTTCTTTTCTTTTTATTTGCAAACAAATAAAGACCTAATTGAACTTGGGCTTTAAGTATTTTGTTCCATTTAGGGCCCTGACTTCCACATACTAGGGCGGCGAGTAGGTTTGGTTAGCAATCCTCGACTCGTACTCTCTCTCATGAGCCGGAGAGAAGAGAATAGGTAAAGTTTTTATACTATTAGTTTGGGTCTGACTTTTCTCGAATTCTGAGTCGCTCGAGTTTAAGAATAAAGCGTGTAGCATACGTGTATTGACCCCAAGGTTAAGCCATCAAGACTGAAGAATGAATTAAGGATTTTGATTTTTCGGGCTTACAACCTATGTACTACACTAGCCTGGAATTTTTTCATTTTTTTCTCTTTCTTTTCATTTTTTTTCTTTTTCTTTCAAAGATTTAGGGGTAGTATTTCTTTAAATACAAACCATTCCAAAGGTGAGCCAGCTCTTCCCCTTCAGCGTTAATTAGTTTGTAAGTGTTTCCAGGATAAACATCTTTTATCACATAGGGCCCTTCCCAGTTCGGTTGGAGCTTTGACTGGGGTCCACCGGGTTTTACAAAAATTCTCTTAATCACCATTTCACCAACTTTAAATTTTCTCTCAATTACCTTCTTTTGGTAAAAACGTGAAAGCCTATTTTGATATACTCGTGCATGCTCGACGGCGGCTAAACGCTTCTCATCTAGGAGTTCCAATTGTGCAAGGAGAGACTCGCGACGCTCATCAAGAGGGAGCTCCTTGTCCAATTGTACCCTAAGAGAAGGGATAAGAATCTCATAGGGGACTACCGCCTCCATTCCATAAGTAAGGGCGAAAGGGGTTTGCCCAGTAAGAGTGCGAATGGAAGTGCGATAGGCTCGAAGAGCTTCAACCAATTTTTTTGGCCAATCCACAAATTTATTAGCCTCACACGTTTTCTTGATAATTTTAATCAGAGTTTTATTAGTTGCCTCTGCTTGGCCATTGCCCTATGGATAATAAGAAGATGAATGATGTAATGCAATGTTATACCTGTTGCAGAGGTCTTGAAGCTCTTGAGAGATGAATTGCGGTCCATTATCAGTGACGATGGTACTTGGGATGCCGAATCTTGCAATGATGTTCATCATGATGAATTTGGAAACGGTTGACGCTTTAATCTATGTGTATGCTTCCGCTTCCGCCCACTTGGTGAAGTACTCCGTGGCCGTGAGTATAAATGATTTCAATTTTGTGAGGAGATTTGAATCACCAAGAGGTCCAATGATATCAAAAGCCCACATGGAGAAAGGCCATGGGGAGGACATAGGATGGAGTGAAGAGGCAGGAGAATGAATTTTGTCGGCGTGCAGTTGACACTTGACACACCTTCGAACATAGATAGAGCAATGCTCTTCTAGAGTGGGCCAATAGAAACCTAGCCTAAGGATTTTCTTAGCTAGCATCTGACTATTCACATGGCCACCACACACTCCCTAATGTGCTTCTTCCACGATCTTCCAAGATTCTTCATCATCGAGGCATCTAAGCAAGACTCTAGTAAGACCTCTTCTATATAGCACGCCTCCAACCAAAGTGTATCACTGAGCAACTCTTCGAATGGCCTTCTTCTCTTCCGTCGTGGCCTCCTCAGGATAAGATTGATCCTGGCAATATTTGGCAATTTCATAATACCATGGCTTTTCCTCATCGTCCAATTCTTCCTCTAAATCTATCAACATGGTCTCCTTATTCTCAATGATTCCACCTTGCCTAACCTTCTTGAGCACCTCCTCCTTAATACTAAGGAACGCTGGATCTTTAACAGCTGGAGTGAGACGCTTATGAACAATAACGGAATGGAAATCTCTTTCGGGGAGGAAAACCAAGGAAGAAGCAAGAGAAGCAAGAGCATCAGCTAGAATATTCTGATCGCGAGGAACATGGATAAAAATTAATTTGGTGAAAAGCTTGGCATAAGCAGAAGTTAGTTCCTGATAGTGTTTGAGTTTAGGATTGAGCGTGCGACACTTGGTGAGCACTTGGCGAAGAATAAGCCGACTATCACCTACAATCCGTAATTGGGTAACACCGAATTGATGAGTGGCCTCTAGTCTAGCCAGAAGAGCAGCGTACTCAGCTATATTATTTGTAATTGGAAATGTAAGCTGAGAGACGAGTGGAATAGTGATACCCTCAGGTGATAGAATAACAATGTCAATCCCTTTCCCTTTTAAATTCAAAGCTCCATCAAAATGTAATGTCCACATCGAATCGGGCTGATTGACGGACATCAGTTCCTCATCTAGAAACTCTGAGCGAATAGGGTCGAATCTGGGGAGAGGGTAGTGAGCGAGGTGTTCTACTATGGCATAGCCTTTAATCACTTTTTGCTGAATGTAGATGATATCAAACTAAGAAAGGAATCTTTACCATCGTGCTAATCGGTCGGTGAGGACGGATTTTTCAAGAAGGAACTTGATTGGATTCATACGAGCAATGAGGTGAATCTCGTGAGCTAAGAAATGATGTTTAAGTTTCTGAACTACCCAGACTAAAGCAGCACAAGTCTTCTCCATAGCTGAGTATCGCTGCTCACAGGCGTTGAGAAGCTTTGACAAGTAGTAGGCTGCTCTTTCTTTTCCTTCTTCATCCACTTGGGCTAGGACAGCACCTACAGAGTCATCCAGGACAGAAATGTAAAGAACAAGCGGTTTGCCTGGAACTGGCGGCCTCAGGACATGAGGATTTGAGATATAATACTTCAATCCGTCAAAGGCTACCCGATACTTGTCATCCCAAATAAACTCGACTCCCGGCTTAGTAAGATCGTAGAACGGCCTACATCTTTGTGAGTGCTGGGAGACAAACCGGCGAATAAATTGCAACCTCCCGATCAGTCCTCGAACTTCTTTCAAATTCTTGGGATAAGACATTTCTCTTATGGCCTTCGCCTTGTTAGGATCAATCTCGATACCCCCTTACTTACGATGAATCCAAGTAACTTTCTTGATGAAACACCAAATACACACTTCTTGGGATTCATCTTGAGCTTGTATTCGCACGACCTCTGCAAGACTTTGGCTAGAACACCGGGATGCTCAATCCTTGTCCTTGATTTCACTACCAGGTTGTCAACGTACACCTCAATATAAATGTGGATCATATCATGAAAAATTGCCATCATAGCCCTTTGATAGGTGGCTCCAACATTCTTAAGTCCGAAGGGCATGACCACATAACAATAAGTCCCCCACGGTGTAGTGAACGATGTCTTTTCTTGATCTTCTTCAGCCAAACGAATCTGATTATATCCTGAAAAGCCATTCATAAAGGAGAGAGTCTCATATCCTGCCGTATTGTCAATCAAAACATCAATATGTGGGAGGGGAAAGTCATCTTTAGGACACGCACGGTTGAGGTCCCGGAAGTCTATATAAATCCGAACCTTTCCATCTTTCTTATGACTGGGATGATGTTAGCCACCCAGTTAGGATAGATGACGACTCTAACGAACCTAGCTTTATGGAGCTTATCGGCCTCTTCTTTCATTTTTAATGCCATATTTGGGTGGAAACATCTCAACTGTTGTTTAACCGGAATGGACCCTGGCTTAAGTGTAAGTCGATGTTCAACGAGCGCAGGGTCTAGTCCAGGCATATCTTCATAACTCCATGTGAACGTGTCCTTATATTCTTGAAGAACCAAAATAAGCGTCTCTTCTTCGGAGGAGGGCGACAAGTTCTTGCTAATGAGGACAATCCTAGGGTCTTCCTCAGTACCCAGATTTATTTCTTTGGTAGGCTCTTCTACTGAGGCTGATGGTTCATCGAACCTTCTGATACCACTAGCAAAAGCATCAGCCTCGTCCTCATATTCTTCATAATCTTCGACCCCATCTTCAATAGGGTCTTCATCATTCATAATTTCATACACACCAAACCCTTCATCTAAAGGACACACATCCTCACATTCTAAATCTGGCAGGAGTATCGGATCCTCCAGAAATTCAGGAAGAGCTAAGCATGTCTGGCACCTTCTACCTAAATCTAGCAAGAATCTACGGGGAATCTACCTACCCTTGGATTTCTTATGCAAAGCTAACCCAAGACTCTTATTAGAGGGAGAGGGAGAGAAACAAGATGACAAGTTAGACGAACTACCCCGACCTAAATGAGGTGGAGGAGAAGAAGACGAAGATGCAACGGATAGAGTAGGGGATACAGGGAGAGCCTCCTCGTCGGAGGAGAAAAGAAGGTTCACTAATGAACCTTGAAAGAGCGGCCCTTGGATCGGGGCGCGCTCCGAAGCAAGATAGGAGGTCTCTTCAAAAGAGATGGAAGATTGGGGAGTTTGAATTTTGGCAAAAAAATTTTCGTTTTCAATAATAAAGCAATGAGAGGAAGGAATAGGAGGTGGTGTTGAGATTGAGAGATTAGAGAAAGATTGAATAAGTGATTGCCCACTCGGGGGCGTGATGGAGAGATTAGAAAATTGCTCGAGGAGCAAAGGGGGAATCGAGGGGGACACTTGAAGCGAATCTGGAGAAAATGTTATCAAGACCGCAGGCGGTCTAGGGATATCTGAGCAAAACATTTTATCAAGTAAATGGACAACACTTGTTGGATGGATGGATTTAAGAGAGAAAAGGCCGGCCCATAGCCTATCCACATTGAAGCCTTCTTCATACGGCACATCCGACTCCCCGGTATCTGTGTAGTTGCTTAACAGCTACCTTTTGTCAATGATTACTGTTGATTTTTCAATCAATTCATGAATCAATGGCGGCCATTCCGGATCAGTCGGCATAAACAGTCGGCTCAGAGCAATGGTGATATCATTCATGTTGAACCATCTGTACCAGTCACATTCGGGGTCATCCATCTTTCTTCTTTTATCTGGTCGTAAGGAATCCAGGGCCTTGTATGTAGCCAATGGGGCTATGTGGCGAGCAAACTGTCATGCATGTACATCTTGACAGTCCAGCATGGAAGTAACTAGCGTGGTTTGCTCATCATTATGAGTGCCCCCTTTCACAAAGTGTTTTTGTAGGGTCCATGTAAGAGGCTGCCGGTCTGTTTTAAGAGTGGATGTCATGACGGCCCATGGCCCTTGTTCTTCTTTGCTTGGCCCTTTGTACCCTAGGCCACCCCGGGGAATCATCTTCTGATGCCTGACAGGTTTGACTCTGCCTTGGAGATTAATGCCCAGGCCTTTACTAGTCTTATACCCCATTTTCATTAAAATGTTCCATCCAGGTGTGTTTATCAAAGCTTTTTTCTTCTTGCCTTTAGATGGTTGTGGTGACATTTGCACAGTAGAAGGTGTTGAAGGAGACGGCCTTGCCATGTCTTGCCGCAAATCGGCAACATCCAAGACCGACAATATGGGCCTATTAGTCGGCCACATTGAAGGAACTGAGGTAGTAGAATGTATGTCGTCAGTTGGTAAAATGGACATGCTTGTAACTTTGATAATGCGCCCTTTGTGTGGAAATTTTATGCATTGATGGTTCGTGGAGGGCACAGCATCAAGTTCCTGAATGTAAGGACGGCCCAAGATGCCGATGAATGTCGGTTCCATGTCTAGAATATGGAAATCCGTTGTGACTGAAACTGGACCCAAACTAACTTTTAAAGTGATCATCTCTAGAGGCGACTTCTTTGTATTGTCGTAGGCTGTGACAGTGATTGTAGATGGCCGGATCTGACTCTCCAGAATGCCACACATTTTCATGGTACTTGGTGGCAAAATATTAATTGATGCCCCGATATCAACCAAACATTGCTTCACTGCCACTTTGTTGATGTCAATAGTAATGCATAATGCATATTTTCAGGCCGGCTGCGGGGCCAATTCATGTTCATAAAAAGTGATGGCCTGTTGATTGATAGCTGGACTTAAAACTGCAGTGACTTGTTCAACTGGGATATCTTCATTTACCATTACTTTCTACATATATTGCTTCAGGGCCAGCTGATGTGTGGTGGATCTTCTAATCAATTCTAGAATAGAGATTCGGGCCGGTGTTCTATCCAAATGCTTCAATAGATCATACTATGTGCCCGGTACAGACTCTTGTTCTTGTTCTCCTTGCTCTTGTACCGGCTCCTGTACCCCAGTCAAGTATGGGGATTGTTAATAATCTGCTACCGGAGCACCCGGTTCAAAATCGCCAATGTTCACATATTTTAGCACATTTCTCCCTTTTTCCTTATATTCTCCTTGAAAGCCGCTCGGGCTAGTTCCTTGAAAGCATTCATTTGCTGGGTCTTTATCTCAATTCATTTTATTTTCCTGCAAACCCACCTTGGCTGTAGCACGTCCACATTGGCTGGTAACCGCTCTCCAATGGTGTCTTTTCTTCCGTGCCCTCGCGCACATTTCGTTTATTAGTTTAGTTCCTTCATCCAGCTGATCATTACTTTCTTGTAATCATCCGAGATTGTTTCATTCAGAATCCTGGAAAGATTTCTAACTCTTAGTGTCAGAGGTGTGTCACATCACACCTTGGCATCTACTTATCAATTCGTTCCCACTTCATTCCGCTTGTTACACTTTCGCTTCATTCCGTCTCACTCCCTTGCAAAGCAGACACCAAGGCGGGGCAGCTGTAGACACGCCAAAATCAATGCTGTGATGAGTAAATCTCATGTCACCACGTGACGCCCCAAAGTGGACTTCAATATTGGCTTCATATGAAGTTTTTCTAATTATTTGATAATTTTTCCATAATAATTGTAATTTCTTGGCATTTTTCTTTAATAATTGCAATTAACGCCTGGAGGAAGGGCGTCACTTAATTGACGACCTAACGAGGGGCATGTTTTTATAAATAAACGACTGTTTGAACAGGCGTTGTTTCCTGGATTTTACGAATCCTAATCAAAATAAAACTCAAAGAATTGACGCCCGTCTTTGGGACGTTGATTATTTAATGCCCGTTCGAACAGGCGTCATTTCGCAATTTTAAAAAGGAAAGTCCTTTATTGCCATAAATAAAATCTAGGAATCAACGACTTAAAGGCTGTCGTCATTTCAATTGATGCCCCTCTTCCGGTCGTCACTTTCAGTTCCGTCTCCTTTGCGCCTGCTACCTTCCAGAATTGATCATTTCCTCATTTTACATTTAGTGTTCGATTGGGAAGGGGGATTCTTGTTGGAGGATTGATTTCCTTGTTTTAATCCTATTGAAACAAGGAGTTTTTGCCCTATAAATACCCCTTGAATCCCTCATGCGCGAGACAGTGAACACACGAACAAGAAAGCTTAAAGAGATGCAACTGCGCTGTGTGAGTTTTTGTCCAGAAAGAGAGGAGAGTTTTGTTCTTGCAGGTTCTTCACGGTGGTCTTCTTCCGGCAGTAACTCTCTCTCTGGCGGGATCTTCTTCCTCCAGGCAACGCTCCTTCTTCCATAACAACCGCTAAAGCCTCTGCTTCCCTCCCTTTACTGTTGCACACACAGCGGCAGGGATTCTCCTTTAGTCTTTTGTTTTAGTTTATTCATAGCATCGTACGCACCCCTTTCTTTTAACTATCTTTGTTAGAGGAAACTATTGGCACACCATACTACGTTACTTTCCCTGCATATCATATCATCCATAATCCCAACCTTGTTGCTCCTTCTTAAAGGGGTTTTAAATCAAAACACACAAGGTGTGTTCATGCTTAATTTGATTGATTCTATACTTTTAGAGCATTGATACTACACACTTGGCTAATCCATATCTTTGTTTATTTTGTGTGTTTTCTTACAAGGGTAATCAAGTTATAAACCCCCTTCATCGGCCGACCGGTAGAAGGAGGAAGGAAGAACTTGCAATCTCACCCGCTTCATACAAGGTACATGCGATCATCTTTGTATTTTTGAGGCAACCCCTCTAACGATCACCCTCCTTTGAGCATCTCATGCTCATTCCCCTTCTTTTCCTTATGTCCCACAAATTTTAGCACATTTCTCCCTATTTCCATTTTAAATCTTTTTCCTCTCTTTAAAATGTCTATGTGACACTTTCACAGTCACTTGCTTTGTTTGAGTTTAAGATGAATGCCAACGTGAAGAGTGCAGGTTCAATGTGAAGTTTACATTCAAATCTTGAAGGCCAAATGGTAAGAATATTTGTTTAATTTGATTTCAATGTGGATGGATTGATTTGGGTTGAAATCAAGTTTTGTCATGACCATCTGAGTTATAAGTGCATAAATGATTGATCTTGATACTTTGTTTCACAAATTGTGAAGTTTCAATCGGGTTTATTAAGCTTTTCCATCTGTTAGGAAAAGTGTCGACCCATGGGGTCGACACTTATTTGGACACTCTCTACTATGTGTTAAGATTTTATAACGCTGGCAGAAAGTGTCGACCCATGGGGTTGACACTTTCACCAGGGTTCTGTTATCTTGCAAAGTTAGAACACTCGGGAAAAAGTGTCGACCTCATGGGTCGACACTTTCAGGTAAGTTCATTTAAATCTGTGAAAACAGAACCTTCGGGAAAAAGTGTCGACCTCAAGAGTCGACACTTTTCACCACGAATGTTGATTCGTTCACAGGCAAGAACACTTGGGAAAAAGTGTCGACTCAATGAGTCGACACTTATTTCACGTATGTTGTTTTTATGTGTTCTGGCAGAACACTCGTGAAAAAGAGTCGACACTTTTTTCGAGCGTCCCGATCAAGTTTTTCGGATCTGAACTCGAACCCTCCGATCTTAGGTCTGGTTGGCTTGGTTGTTTACTGTAATGGCCCTAGGGCATCCACCATCCTTTGTACTTGGTATGAAAGGGGTTTGGCAAGGGCGTTTATGTCTTCATGTCATGTTTTCTCTTGAGTATATATCGCCGCCCCTTTGGTCCGATCGGGAGATATCTTGGAGCTTTTAACGTGTTCATCCTTTTTCTTGCAGGAGAAGAAGAAGTCGCACTCTGCTGGAGAAGAAGGAAGACAACGCTGAGGTCATCCCCTCATAAGCCCGAGCCAAGATCTGGAGGCCGCATTCGGCGTCCTCTTCATCCACTGTTTCGGGCGTACCATAATCTTCAACACCGACTTCTTCCCTCTCTCGGTTCTATCATTCTAGTGCTACCTTCTCGAATCTCCTTGTTTGTTTAAGGATTTATGGAGAAGATCATGTTTGTTATGACATCTTGTGCTTAGATTCCTATTCTCATACTGGGCTTTGTATTTCCATCTTATTTTCATCTTTAGATGCTTTCGGAGCTTGCTCCGAGTGTGTGTGGGGTTTCTCGTCGTCGAGCGAGAACCCACATGTGTGGGTACCTAAATCAAAATGAGCATGATTGCTTATTGGTGCAGGTCTGCATGAAGGCGGCAGAGAATAAATGGTACCTGGACAGCGGATGCTCCAGGCACATGACAGGGAATAAACTACTTTTTGCAAACCTTGAAGAGAAAAACGGTGGCACGGTAATTTTTGGTGGACAGCATAGAGGTAAGATAATCGGAATTGGGAGAATTGGTAAGGATCTCAACCATTGTATTCAAGATGTTTCACTTGTTAGAGGTCTTCGCCATAACTTGCTTAGTATAAGTCAACTCTGTGACAATGGTCACAAGGTTATTTTTGAGTCTTCTCATTGCACTATTGTTGATGCTAAGTCTCTTGAAGTCAAGTTTATAGGAGTGAGGAGTAACAATATTTACCAGGTTGACTTTGATGAAATTACTTCTGAAAAATTATGTTTAGTTGCTAACAACAGTGAAGATGTTTGACTGTGGTATCGCCGTCTTGGGCATGCCAATTTTAATGTCATTAGAAAGTTGAATCGTCATGATTTAGTTAGAGGTCTTCCTAAATTGAATTTTGAAACTTCAAGAGTATGTGAAGCATGTAATAAAGGAAAACAAACCACAACTTCTTTTAAATGCAAAAATATTGTGTCAACAGAAAAACCCCTTCAATTGTTGCATCTGGATTTGTTTGGTCCCACCAGGACTCGCAGTCTTGGAGGGAAGCTTTATGGTTTCGTGATTGTCGATGATTTCTCGCAATATGTATGGATTTTATATCTAGCTAACAAAAGTGATGCATGCAATGAATTCATTGATTTTTGTGCTAGAGTTCAAAATGAAAAGGTTATTCAATTCAAAAAATTCAAAATGACCACGGAAGAGAATTTGAAAATCATGAGTTTGATGAATTTTGTAGGAAGCATGGATACGAGCATCAATTCTCATCACCTAGAACCCCACAACAAAACGGTGTGGTCGAGAGGTTAAATAGGATGCTCGTGGAGATGGCGCATACCATGCTTGCGGAGAACGGTCTTCCACGGTACTTATAGGCAGAGGCAGTAAACACTGCCTGCTACATCATAAATCGAGCAATGGTAAGACCGATCCTTAAGAAAACTTCTTACGAGCTGTATAACGGTAAGAAACCCAACATATCACATTTTAAGCCATTTGGATCTATTTGTTACATTTTGAACAATGGTAAAGACAATCTTAAAATTTTGATGCGAAGAGTGATAAAGGGATTTTCCTCGGGTATTCTCTATCCTCTAGAGCTTACCGTGTTTATAACACTAGGACACTTGTTGTCGAGGAGAGTCCGCATGTTGTTGTTGATGAATATACTATGAGGAAGTCGAATGATAATGATCATTTTATTATTACAGGTGAGAATGAAATTGAAAAAGGAGAGTCGAGCAATCAAGGTGAGGCAGCAAATCAAATTGAAGAAAATGAGCAAGAGAAGGAAGCACAACAAGAAGAACAAGTGCATCTGACCCTTCCACACTAATGGACCACACACAAGGACCATCCGTTGGAGAATGTGATCGGCGGTGTGGATGAAGGAATTCGAACGCGGGCTTCAATGAGGGAAGTTAAAATTCACGATAACTTAGCTTTACTTTCTAGCATTGAGCCTAAGTCTTTAGATGATGCGTTGAATGACAATTCTTGGGTTCTCGCCATGCAAGAAGAACTACACCAATTCCAAAGGAATCGGGTGTGGTTCCTCGTGCCCCAGCCTGATAACCATCCTATACTCGGAACTAAGTGAGTTTTTCGAAACAAACTTAGTGAAGATGGGGTGGTTATGAGGAATAAGGCAATGTTAGTAGCCAAGGGCAACTCTCAAGAATTCGGTATTGACTTTGATGAATCTTTCACTCCTGTGGCTAGATTAGAAGTCGTTAGAATCTTACTTGCTTATGCTTATCACAGGAACATCAAGCAATTTCAAATGGACGTGAAGAGTGCCTTCCTCAACGGGATTATCAAGGAAGAAGTGTATGTGGAACAACCACAGGGCTTCGAGGATGAAACATATCCGGACCACGTCTACAGATTGGATAAGGCACTGTATGGATTAAAACAGGCTCCCCGGGCATGGTATGATCGTTTAAGTTCATTTCTTATTGATAATGGCTTCAAACGAGGTAACATAGATCAGACTTTGTTTATAAAAACTTGTGATGAACACTCTTTAATTGTTCAAGTTTATGTAGACGACATAATTTTTGGAGCCTCTAATTTGAAGATGAATGATGAATTTGCCCAACTCATGCAGGGAGAGTTCGAGATGAGCTTGATGGGAGAGCTCAACTTCTTCTTGGGATTGTAAATAAAACAACTGGACGATGGCATATTCATCAACCATAAGAAGTACACACAAGAGATCGTCAAGAAATTCCAACTGGAGACTGCCAAACCCTTTGCTACACCCATGTCCACCTCACAGAAAATGGAAGAAGAAAAAGGTAACAAAATCGATCAAAAACTTTTTAGGGGTATGATTGATTCACTACTATACCTGACTGTAATTAGGCCTAACATCCATTTTAGTGTCTATCTCTGTGCAAGATATCAATCTTGTCCCAGGGATTCTCATTTGTCGGCTGTGAAAAGGATTTTTAGGTATTTGAACGGTACGCCTGACCTTGGTTTGTGGTATCCAAAGAATAACTCATTTGATTTACATGCTTTCACTGATTCTGATTATGTTGGATGTAAAATGGATCGTAAAAGTACAAGCGGTCACTGTCAGTTTCTAGGGGGCTGCATGGTTACATGGGCCTCAAAGAAATAACATTGTGTGGCTTTATCAACTGCCGAAGCCGAATATGTGACTGCCGATAGTTGTGCGGCTCAAGTGCTATGGATCCAACATCAATTGCTTGATTTTGGTTTTAGTCTGAAAAACACTCCCATTATGCGTGATAACACGTCTGCAATCAATTTGTCTAAAAACCATGTCCAACATTCTCGTACCAAACACATTAAGGTTAGGCATCATTTCATATGAAATCATATAAATAAAGGTGATTTTGAGCTTGTTTTTGTTGACATAAAACACCAACTTACAGATATTTTTACTAAACCTTTAAATTATGATCAGTTTTGTTTTCTTAGGAGAGAATTAGGAGTGTGCAGGTTAGAGACTTAAATCCTTTTGAGTTGCTTTGTACATATACTTTTTACATTTTCTCATAAAGAAATTATTCATACTGCTTTATCTTTTGCACATAAGAAGTTTTTCCATAGCATATATACTTCAAATCTAACTTTTTGTGCATATCACAGTGAATAACAATTTGGCTCTTATATATGTTTTTATCTTCTCGCATCCGCATGTACATAAATGCATACACTTCATATTCGTGTGCATGAATGTCATGATTCACCGATATATAAAATGACGTCAGTGGAAAGGTGGATTAAGTCCACCTGGAAGCTTTCATTATACGTGAGTATGATCTTTGGACCTACGTTCTCCGTCACGTACCGGTAATCAACTTGCTTGAAAATACCATTTTGACATCTTGCTTGAGTGTATATAGATTACACACCTTTCAATTTTGATATCTCCTATGACCTTACACCCTTGCTAAATAAAAATACTTTGACATAGACATGTTGTTACATGGCACATATTAAGGGGGAGATTTTTGTTATAACAGTGCATACACTTAGGGGGAGACATCACAATGAATAGGCTAATTCATCTCTTACATTCTATGCAATCTCTCACACAATTTGCACGTTTGAGTTAATGATTCTACCTAATAAGGATTTCACTTATTCCACTCAACACATTTAAGGGCTCTAGATCCCCTACATAAAAATCACGTGACTTGTGAGGAAAAAGCTGTCAGCCCCATCAAAAATTTCAATAAGTGTGATTTGACATCAAGTAAATCGGGAATCCCCTCTGAAATAAAGGAGAAAACTCGTATTGAAAAGTGTCATATCCACATAATCATAAGTGACGATACCGAGTAATCGGGAAATGGCCCTGAAACAAAGGGCATTACTCGTGTCAGGTTAGTCATCTTCGTTGAAAAATGAAAAATAATTTTGGGGTTGTGCGAAGCTACCAAAAGTCGAGCACGGTGTATGGAAGTGTAGGGAGGAAAAGTTCTTACTTGCGTTCTTTAGAAAATCTGAAAATCCATACTGTCTAGATTTTATTGCTCATACTTCACATATACATCTAGGGAGTGATTGTATGAATGTACATCTTGAATCAGTCATATTTCATGAGTCTTGCAGTACCACTTCTTGTAAGCACTACCCCTTTACTATTGCTCATAAAACTCATGTTCTCGGTCTATAGCATATTTCTCAACCTGTTCATAGAGAACATGCTTGCTACTTTATAGAATAATGAATGCATATGTACTTGAATGTTCATTCCTTGCTTTTCATATGCATTTCATTGAGTTAACTGTGCATATCAGGCTTTACTTTAATGTTTCTCATAATCCCTATTTGACTCTGACAAAAAAGGGGAGAAATAAGTTTTGCATGTTTGCATGGTGCTTCTGCAATTTTGAATGGAATTCATGCATCTTGCCTGTGTGAGAAAATGCTTGTTTTGACTCAAAGGATGCTATCCTTCATGCAAATCTTAGTGATTTTTCAATGGTTTTATCTTCGTCAAAAAGGGGGAGATTGTTATGCCCCGGACTATTTTGACGAAGATCATGTGTGAAAAAGTCATGTGTTAAGTTTATATAATTTGCTTTGAAGCATATTTGATGAATGAGGGGTTTGAATGATGAAATGAATGATGATCAATTTAAGTTATGTTTAAGAGGAAAATCTGAATGTTGAATGTTGATCCAAATGCATTGAAAACAAGTGTGATAATTGATGGTATAGAAAGTTCAGTTTTGCTGAAGTGTTTGATTGATGTGTGCCTTGTTGATCATGGCACCCTATACTTCATTGCACAGTTTCTGTAATTAATTGCATCGACCCAATCAATGGGTTTCTCATACAATGCACCGACCTTGTGCTTTCTTGCACTGACATTGTTGAATGAATTAAGTGTATGAGGATGTCACTTGCTTTATTTGAGTTTAAGATG
>JAHNEJ010001252.1:0-63540 GCA_022559845.1 Amorphophallus konjac | reverse complement strand
CTTCGGAACACCAACACGCTCGGGCGGATAGCCAGCGCCCAATCCCTCAGCTCGGGCTCCAGCAACGGGCGCACCACGTTTTCCTGGCTGATAGGGTGGACATACCTCTCCACCTGGTCATCCTTGCATTCCCTCTTATTATTCACGAGGGGGCTTGAATGTGCGGCCAGCGTCCAGAAATGAATGGTACCGGCTGCATCCCGGGGAACCGTGGTCAACCGGCCCCGAATATCATACATCCGCATGGAAGTGGAAGCCGGCTCTGCACTCGCGAACTCCAGCATCCTCGGCACCAGCCCCCAATCCTGAAGGACTCGCGGGGCGAACTCCGGAAACAGTGAACAAACCCACGCGTTGAAGAAATGCAGTGGGCACACGTACCGGGCCTGCCTCGGGAACTGGTGTGTGCTGATGTCTCCCAGGGCCTTATAAATCAAACAGAGCGCCGCCGGGCACAGAGAAAGTTTGACACCCCACGCCATCTGGCACGCCGGGTAGATGGCATCTGGCCGGATCACGGTCTCGTCCCCGTACGGCATGGCAAATGAACACAGCCAGTACGTCAGATAGGCGGCACAGTGAGTTTGTGGGTCGACCCCCATCGGATTGGCCCCGCTCCGACGTCCCCTGGAGGGGATCTTCACATCATGCTTGGGCTTCGCACGTTTCTTGCGAGCAACAGCGGTGCCAACGCAAGGAAAATCTTCATACTGCTTCAGCCCATCATAGAAATATTCCAGCCATACCGCCATACGCACCCGTTTCCTATCCCCACGGGCGGGCTGCTTCCCCTTGTGCGACAGCTGGTACAGCTCCCGGTACGCCTTCATCAGGTACCGGTATGAATACCCCAGAGAATAATAGCCGTCCCCGTTAGTCTCGTCTTTGATCAAGTCCAGGAGGCATACTTCTTCATAAGGCTCCCCGTCAATGGGCAAGCCGCTCAGCTGGCTTAGGCTCCACAAATCAAGTGAAGTCTCTCCCTCTGCCGTGTAGAAGGTATTGGTCTCCGCACTAAATACTTCTATCATACCGCAACAGAGACCCTTGGAGATGGGATAACCATACCGGGAAGCGTACACGCTGTGATAGATGCCAACTCGGACCAGCAACGGGGCGTAGTTGAACAGTACATATTCCGTGAACTCCACCGCCCCTTCTCGGAAGCTGTGGGCGTCTTGAAGCTTCAGCTCCCCGAACCAGCCCAGTGATAGTTCGTACTTGAACCTGATGGCCAAACAGTCCAATATGAACGGCTCCTCCCTATAACCCCATTTCAGGGGAGCCAGGAATAAACCAAATCGGGGCGACTCGCCATGCACCTTCCCCGCAGACATGTCCCACCTTGCTGGTGTGAACTGAGGGGCTCGCACCAATTTATCTTCAGCCGGCAGCACCCCTTCGATCCCCAGGACCGGCTTCCATTCCCGGGCTTCTCCCACCAGATACATCAGAATGCTCCTGGGGACGCTGTACAATAGACTGTCCCGGGCATGCAGGATGGCCCGCTCGACGGCTTTTATAGTGCGAAAGTCTCGCCCCTCTCGGGAGCGCAGGTGCTTCAGGAATCGAACAAGGTGCCTATCCTTCGGGAAGTCCTTCCTGTACTCCCCGGTGACCCGGTCAAATGTGAAGCCACTGTCAACTCGGGCAAGCCTCTGGAAATCCATGGTCTCCCCGTCGGACTCAGATGACTCTGCCAAAGCGGCTATTTCTGCGTGCTCTCGGTCTAGCTCCTCCACATTGAGCCATGTGACTGCCGGCACTGGACCCCGCGGAATGAGGTCGGCACCGACAGCAGCAGCGGGGGCGGGAGAACCACTTGGAGCAGCCATGTGTCTGCAAAGATATGCAAATAAGAAGATCAGAACAAATCACAAGCAAAAGGACGGCAAAGAAACTTTACTACAAGTCAAATGAACAAAATATTGCCAATTTCTGACGAAATTTCGGCAGAGTTTCCCCTAGGCCAGAGGCGTAAGGGAAAACACGGGTGCGCGTCCACAAGGAGTGACGGCCCCAACAAAGCATGGTGGGCCCCGAGAGGCAACACCAGAAGTCCGCCGGTCAAAAGAGTCTTCTCCCCTAAAACTAAAAGCCCCCACATACTGCCTAAAGCCCCTTGGCCGGCACACCCATGCTAGTGCCTTCGCCGGCACGCCCCCAGGTGCCTTCCCCGGCACGCCCCTGCTGGTGGCCTCGCCGGCACACGCTCCTGGGCCTCTTCCCCGGCACACCTCGCTGGTGGCTTCCCCGGTACGCCTTGGAGCCGGCCTCCCCGGCACACCCATGTGCCCCGCTCCCCGGTACGCCCTCAGCTCCCACTCGCCGGTACGCCCAGACAGCTCTTCCCCGGCACACCCTGCAGTGCCTTCCCTGGCACACCCTACGCAGGAGTTCGCCGGCACGCTCCCGGGCGCTCCACGCGCCCTCACCGGCACACCCGCGCTTGCCTTCCCCGGCACAGCCCCCTCGAGCTCCCCCGGCACGCTTGTGCCCTTCGTTGCCCGGCACGCCTTGGAGTTGCTCTCCCCGACACGCTCCGAGTGCCTTCCCCGGTACGCCCCCGGTGCCTGCCCCGACACACCCGTGCCCCATGCTCCCCGGCACACTCCGAAGGCCGCCTTCACCGGCACGCTGTTAGCTGCCCTTCCCCGGCACGCTCGGCGAGAGCTTCCCCGGCACACCTGTGGACTCTCCCCTGACGCGCCTTAAAAGGCCCTCGCCGACACGCTCAAACCACCATTCCCCGACGTGCCCTAAAAGGCCCTCGCCGACACGCTCAAACCACCATTCCCCGGCATGCCTCAAAGCCCTCTCGCCGGCACATCCGTGCAAACGCTCTCGACGCGATCGAGGCCTCTCTCCCCGTCCCGCTGGTGCAAGCGGCGGTGGCCAACAGCCGGAGAAGAAAATAGAAGAAGGAAGGGGGGAGGGGAAGGAGACGGGAGAGAGGGGGAGAAGATAGGAAGAGAGAAATAGAGAGGGGGCGGGAGGCCCCTCCGTAGCCGTCTCCTCACCCCGGCAATGGAGAAGCCGACGACGACGGCGGTGGCGGAGCGGGCGTCCGACGCCGGAGAAGAAAGAGAAGAAGAACGAAGGAAGGGGGGGGGGCCTTCGTCCGCTCGGTCGCCAAGGAGGGAGAAAGAGAGAAGAGGGGGGGGGATTCGAAACGGGTGACCGTTCGAACTACCCCCGCCCCCCTATTTATAGAAAAAAAAAAGGGAGAGAAAAAGGGAAGAGAAGAAAAGAAAAGAAAAAAAGAAAAGGGGGAAAAGAAAAAAAAGGAAGGGAAACAAAAGAGAAAAAAAATAAAAGAAATAAAAGGGGGGAGGAAATACAAAAAAAGAAGAAAAAGAAGAAGAAGGAATAAAAAATAGAAGGAGAGACAAAGGGAATAAAAAAGGGAAGAGAAAGGAGGGAAATAAAAGGAGAAAATAAAAGAAGAAATAAAGGGAGGGGAAGCAAAAGAGAATAAATATATGTAATATATTAAATAAATACATATATATATGTATATATATATATACCCATATATGCCTACACTTACATACTCACCCACTCATGTATGTGAAGGAGTAGGCCTGTAGCGCACAGCAATAAACGTCCCCGGGGAAAACATTCCATCCCCACAATCCCAGTCGGACGAACGTCCACACCAGCAAAGACGACTCTACCCCTGTGGCTCTATCCTTGTCATAGGGTCACCACCCTACCACCAAAACAAGCCCGTCTCTGGCACATCGCCTCGGGCCTCAGCTACCACCCACGCCATACAATATCGCCATCACGGGCCTTACGCCTGGATTGGCAGAATCTCTACCTTTGCGTTGGCATTAGCCCCTTGCCAACGAATAAGTCCCTTTCCGACGCAAGGCCCCGTGCCCTAGCCACCCACTCCGCACAATATTGCCATTACGGACCTTACGTCCGAATCGGCACAGATTCTCCCGTTGCGCTGGCATTCTATTCTTGCCAACGAGTGAACCTTACCTTCCGGCGCAAAACTTCGTGCCCCAGCCGACACTTGCATATCACTCGTCAAAAAAAATATATATAATAAAATAAAATGGGGTTAAAAAATAGAGATACCCCGCCGGACTTGTCCCTACACCGGGACAAGGGTAAAAATGGCAATAACCCGGCTGTGGCGAAAACCCGAAAGGGCGCTACGGGCAAAATTGGGTACCCCGCCACGTGAAAACCCGAAAGGGCGCGTGGGCAAAAGCAAGAGGGGGCCGGTACCGGTGAAAACCCGAAAGGGCGCTTGTATCGGTAATATGGTACAAAAAGAAAGAAGAACAAGAAAAGACGAAGATATCAACAAAGCATGTCAGTTCTCGGCATCCTGTCGGCACTGACGAAGAGACAACACACTGCTTCAGCTCCCGGCATTCCGTCGGCACTGATGAAGAGACTAAGAGACAACAAACCAGGTCAGCTCCCGACATCCTGTCGGCACTGACGAAGAGACCAAGAGACCAAGAGATTAATAAAGCATGTCAGTTCCCGGCATCCTGTCGGCACTGGCAAAGAGACTAAGAGATCAACAAAGCAGGTCAGTTCCCGACGTCCTGTCGGCACTGACAAAGAGACCAAGAGACTAAGAGATCAATCAAGCATGTCAGTTCTCGGCACCCTGTCGACACTAACAAAGAGACTAAGAGACAACAAAGCATGTCAGTTCTCGGCACCCTGTCGACACTGACGAAGAGACTAAGAGATCAACAAAGCATGTCAGTTCCCGGCATCCTGTCGGCACTGACGAAGAGACCAGGAAACAACAAGCCAGGTCAGCTCCCGGCACCCTGTCGGCTCTGACGAAGAGACCAAGAGACTAAGAGACAAAAAGCATGTCAGTTCTCGGCATCCTGTCGGCACTGACGAAGAAACAAAAAGACCAAGAGACCAAGAGACCAAGAGGCCAGGTCGGTTCCCGGCGCCCCGTCGGCACTGACGAAGAGACAACACACTGCTTCAGCTCCCGGCATTCCGTCGGCACTGATGAAGAGACTAAGAGACAACAAACCAGGTCAGCTCCCGACATCCTGTCGGCACTGGCGAAGAGACTAAGAGACCGACAAAGCTTCAGTCCCCGACACCTCGTCGGCACTGATGAAGAGACTAAGAGACAACAAACCAGGTCAGTTCCCAGCACCCTGTCGGCACTGATGAAGAGACAAAGAGACAACAAACTGCTTCGGTTCCCGGCACACTGTCGGCACTGATGAAGAGACCAAGAGACCAACATACTACTTTAGTTCCCGACGCTCCGTCGGCACTAACAAAGAGACCAACAAATAACAAACCAGGTCAGCTCTCGACGCATCGTCGGCATCGACAAAGAGGGAAGAGACGAAGACACCCACGGGCACCGCCCGGCTCATCCTTCGCCTGCGCTACCCGTGGGTGGGGGGCATTTGTGGACACCGAAAATTGCACATCCAAAATGTCATGCTCAGCCCAGCATCAACAACGGCGCCGAGTGAAGAAACCCCCGGGGAAATCAAGCACAAAAGGCTCCACAGCCCATGGGCCTCGAAGAAAATCAAATGGGCCACAACTCATGCTCACAATGGGCTCAAAATCGCCCATTTAGCCCTTCAGCGGCACGCCCGGTTGAGGCCTCAGCCGCATGCCCTGGCAGAACCCTCCAGCGGCACGCCCCCTTCAGCGGCACACCCTGCCGCGGCCCTCGCCGGCACACCCCTATGGGGGTTCACCGGCACACCCCCATGGGGGGGTCTTCACCGGCACACCCCCAAGGGGGTTCACCGGCACACCCCCATGGGGGGGGTCTTCACCGGCACACCCCTTGGGGCCTCAGCAGGCTTCAGCGGCACGGCCCCTTGGGGCCTCAGCGGCACGCCCTCAGCAGGCCTCAGCGGCACGCCCTCAGCAGGCCTCAGCGGCACGCCCTCAGCAGCTTCAGCGGCACGCCCTCAGCAGGCCTCAGCGGCACGCCCTCAGCAGCTTCAGCGGCACGCCCTCAGCAGGCTTCAGCGGCACGGCCCTTTGGGGCTTCAGCGGCACGGCCCTTTGGGGTCTTCAGCGGCACGCCCTTCAGGCCGTTCAGCGGCACGCCCATCCGGGGCTCCAGCGGTACGCTCTTTTGGCACCACAGCGGCACGCTTGTTCAGCGCTTCAACGGCACAGCGGTGAAGCTCTTTCAACGGGCGACGTGAGGCCCATGCCCTACACATCCTTGGCGCGCAGTGGAGCCGTCTGAGGTGGCAGCCGATCGTTGGGCCACGTGGCCTAGTCCACTGACAGCCAGGACAGGCAGGTCAAACCTCATGATCACGGGCCACTTTCCGCTTCGACGCCCCTGCACGAAGACTCCCGCCGTCCGGGGTATAAAAACCCCTCCCCTTCGTTTCGAACAAGAAGAGAGAAGAGAGGGAGAAGACAAGAGGCAGACGGATAGACACATACACGCGAAGGAAAAGAGAAGAAGAGAGAAGAAGAAGAAGAGGCTCCCTCCCTGCCGGGAGCTTCCTTCGACGACCACCACCACCGGAGGAGAGCAAGAGTAAGGGAGGGAGGGTTCGATGTAATGGGGAGAGAGTTAGGGGCGGCTGACCTCCCTCCTGCCCTCCGTTCCCCCTCTTCCTCTTATGCATTCTTTCTTTTCTGGGGCCTTTTTCCCTTTCTCGGCCATGGCATTATCTTTGGCATTCTTTTTGCTATGATATGTATATAGGGTCGTGCCCTCTCGATTCCCATGAATGAAAGTTGTTCCTCTTAGGTTTTCTCTTTGATTTCGTTGGCTTATGCTAGTCCTCGCGGTTTCCAACGGGTTGTC
This sequence comes from Amorphophallus konjac, assembly GCA_022559845.1. NCBI lineage: Eukaryota > Viridiplantae > Streptophyta > Magnoliopsida > Alismatales > Araceae > Amorphophallus > Amorphophallus konjac. The sequence goes on along the minus strand of JAHNEJ010001252.1, from coordinate 56,735 downwards.
CGTTCTTCCCTCCGTCTCCCCATTTCTCTGGTGTTCTTGGGGCCTCCGTGTCTATATGACCGTCCTCCCACGATCCTTAGCCTTATAGGCCCTTCGATTCCTTCCGTGGCCCTCTGCTATGACCACTGGTTTAGGAAGGAGGGAGACCCTCACCCTCTCTCCCAGTACACCACAGCTAAGTGGCTTCTCCCCCGGCCTTCAATCCCTCTCCCATGCTCCTGGATGGCCCACAGATCTCCCAGCCCACATACTTAACCCCCTTTGACTCTCCAGCGATGCACCTCTCCGGCCCCTGGCAGGCACATCAGTTTTGGCCCTTAGAGGCACACACCTCTAACCTTGGCCGGCACACCTCCTTTGGCCTTCAGCGGCACACCTCCCATTTAGCCACTGGCCGACACACCTTTGGCTCCCTTGGCCGGTACACATGCTATTTGACCCTCGCCGGCACACCCAGTCGCCCCTTGGCCGGTACACCCCACTGGCCCTCAGCGGCACACCCAATAGCCCTCAGCGGTACACCCCTATTTGCCCCCAGCGGCACACTCCTTTCTGCCCTCAGCGGCACACCCACACTCTGTTACCCCTTGGCCGGCACACTCCAATTGGCCCTTGGCCGGTACACTCACCTTATGGCCTTTAGCGGCACACCCTTCAGCCTCTCAGCAGCCCACTCCTTGGCCTCGCCTCCGAGCCCCTTCCTTCACGTTTTCCGAGGTTCTATAAAGGTGTTGCTCCCCCGGGGGCCCACCTCCAGTTGTCGGGTTCCGCCACTCCATGTGGGCGCGCTCCCTTTATCTCCCTTACGCCCCGGGTTAAGGGGAGATGCTGCCGAATTTTTTGTGAGATATTAATAAATAATTAAAAGAGGCAAAAGGAGGCAACAAACGAGCAGAATAACTACTGAAACCTTCCAACTCATCAAATTACTGCCGGCACCCCGACGAGAATTGAACTAAGCTAATTAACCACCTGGCCGCCCGAAAACCCGACCCGCAAGAAAAGAGACCGAACCGAACCAAGAGAACAAACACGGGAGGAATTTTATATGAAACTACACAAGGGTTAAGACAAGAAGAAAAGAAAAGCCTTAAAATAAATAATCAAAAACTGATCGAACCTCCACCACCACGTTCCGATTGGCCCTTCAACGGTGCATTTTAATCAACCGGACCGCTCACCAAATCCCTTCCCCAGCGGCACGCCTCTTGAACCCTCAGCGGTACACCCCAATTCCTTTGGCCGGCACACCTTGATGCCCCCCAGCGGTACACCCTATCCCCCACCTTCAGCGGTACGCTCCCCTCAGCGGCACACCCTTGCTTTCATAACCTTCACCGGCACCCCTTTTTGTGCCCTCAGCGGTACACCCTTTTTTTGTCCTTCGCCGGCACGCTCCCCTCTGGGCCTCTCAGCGGTACACTCTTACCTTCCCTTCGCCGACACACCACACTTATGCATATATACAACATGATAATGGCCTTAACAAATGGCAAATAAATCAAAAGAAAATGTGCTCATTAAAGGACTCCGAATGTGCAACATTAATCATAATAAAAGAGGCGGGAGGGGCAATAAGAAGATAAAAAAATATATAATAAATAAATAATAATGATAATGATAACAATGAGTAAAAGAAGAAGAATCATCCGGGACAAACACCTAAGGAAATAATAAACCGTAGGCCAAAAATTGGAGTACATAACCAAGAGAATTCCAGATAAAAGATGCCGGGGCCCACACCGCAGCCCTATCTCCCCCCGGGACCCGGGGTAAAAGGAACAATAATGCCGCCCTCTCAGGCCGGGCTTGGATCTTGGGAGTCATCCCGACATGGTCCGGTCCCGACCTAGTCTCGGGCCGACATCTCAATCAGACCGGGTTTGTTCCTCGTTCCGGACGCCCTCCGAGTCATCACAAAAATTGCCGGGTGCTCGGCAGACATTTGAATGGATTCATCCCGGTTTTCTCGTTGTGTTTCACCTCACGGACCCATGTCCGAACATGAAAAGGCCCACGAGTGGCCGACATGACCGACGGTTTGTGGTTTGAATACAGCCCTCAGTGTGATCCTTCCTTATCTCTCTTGCACAACTAGTATTATTCTTTTCGGCCGCGGGGCCCCTAATTTCGGCAATTAATCAAGGGTATTCCCTCGTATGGGGGATGTAAATGACGTCGTGACCTTCATGGCGCGACGGGATTCGGTCCTGACACGAACCACACAATCGTCTGACGAAGTCAGATCGAGCGCACCATGGGCTCCTCGGAGCCCGAATAAATTGTCACTCCGGTGACTGGCACGCCCACGCACTTAATAATCCAACAAACGAACAAAATAATTGTTAAACGAAAAGTGCGTCCACAGGCCCTCCTCGGGCCTCAGCCACCACCCACTCCGTACAATATCGCCATCATAGGCCTTACGCCTGGATCGGCAGAACCTCTATCCTTGCGTTGGCATTAGTCCCTTGCCAACGAATAAGACCCTTTCCGGCGCAAGGCCTCGTGCTCTAGCCACCCACTCCGCACAATATGGCCATTATGGACCTTACGTCCGAATCGGCACAGATTCTCCCGTTGCGCTGGCATTCTATTCTTGCCGACGAGTGAACCTTATCTTCCGGCGCAAGGCTTCGTGCCCTAGCCGACACTCGCATATCACTCACTTAAAAAAAAAGAAAGAAAAGAAAAAGAAGAAAATGGGGTTAAAAATAGAGATACCCCGTCGGACTTGTCCCCACACGGAGACAAGGGTAAAAATGGAAATAACCCGGCCGTGGCGAAAACCCGAAAGGGCGCTACGGGCAAAATTGGGTACCCCGCCGCGTGAAAACCTGAGAGGGCACGTGGGCAAAAGCAAGAGGGGGCCGGTACCGGCGAAAACCCGAAAGGGCGCTTGTATCGGTAATGTGGTACAAAAAAAAAGTAGAAAGAGAAAGAACAGCCAAGAGGCTAAGAGATCAATCAAGCATGTCAGTTCTCGGCATCCTGTCGGCACTGACGAAGAGACTAAGAGACAACAAACCAGGCCAGTTCTCGACACCCTGTCGACACTGACGAAGAGACCAAGAGACTAAGAGACAACAAAGCATGTCACTTCCCGGCATCCTGTCGGCACCGACGAAGAGACCAAGAGACCAAGAGACTAAGAGATCAACAAAGCGTGTCAGTTCTCAGCATCCCGTCGGCACTGACGAAGAGACCAAGAGATCAAGAGACTAAGAGACAACAAAGCATGTCAGTTCCTGGCATCCTGTCGGCACTGACGAAGAGACCAAGAGACCAAGAGACTAAGAGATCAATCAAGCATGTCAGTTCCCGGCATCCTGTCGGCACCGACGAAGAGACCAAGAGACCAAGAGACTAAGAGACAACAAAGCATGTCAGTTCCCGGCATCCTGTCGTCACTGACGAAGAGATCAAGAGACTAAGAGACCAACATACTGCTTCGGTTCCCGACACCTCGTCGGCACTGATGAAGAGACAAAGAGACCAACACACTACTTCAGTTCCCGACACCTCGTCGGCACTGATGAAGAGACAAAGAGACCGACAAGCTACTTCAGTTCCCGGCACCCCGTCGGCACTGATGAAGAGACAACAAACCACTTCAGTCCCCGGCATCCCGTCGGCACTGATGAAGAGACCAATGTGCGGCTTCAGTCCCCGGCACCCCGTTGGCACTGATGAAGAGACAAAGAGATCAACAAACCAGGCCAGCTCTCGACGCCTCGTCGGAATCGACAAAGGGAGAAGAGACGAGGACACCCACGGGCACCGCCCGGCTCATCCTTCGCCTGCGCTACCCGTGGGTGGGGGGCATTTGTGGACACCGAAAATCGCACATCTAAATGTCATGCTCGGCCCGGCATCGACAACGGTGCCGAGTGAAGAAACCCCGGAGAAATCAAGCATAAAAGGCCCCACAGCCCGTGGGCCTCGAAGAAAATCAAATGGGCCACAGCTCGTGCTCACAATGGGCTCAAAATCGCCCAATTAGCCCTTCAGTGGCACGCCCAGTTGAGGCTTCAATGGCACGCCCCAAAAGGGGCTTCAGCGGCACGCCCCCAGGTGGCTTCAGCGGCACGCCCCCAGGTGGCTTCACCGGCACGCCCCTTTGGGTGTTCAGCGGCACAACCCCTTTGGGGTTCAGCGGCACGCCCTTTGGGTGTTCAGCGACACGCCCCTCAGGGCTCTTCAGCGGCACACCCCTTTGGGTGTTCAGCGGCACGCCCTCAGGGCTGTTCAGCGGCACGCCCTCAAGGGTGTTCATCGGCACGCCCTCAGGGCTGTTCAGCGGCACGGCTGTTTTATGCTCCCAGCGGTACGCCCTTTTGGCTCCCCTACGGCACGCTTGTTCAGCCCTTCAACGGCACAGCGTGAGGCACTTTCAACGGACGACGTGCAGCCCATGCCCTACGCTTCCTTGGCGCGCAGTGAGCCGTCTGAGGCGGCAACCGTCCGTTGGGCCACGTGAGCTACCCCCCTGACAACCCAGGACGTGGCAGGTCAGAGGCCATCATCACGAGGCCACCTTCCCGCCTTCAACGGCGGTGCTCGGAAGGCTTCCCGCGGCTGGAGGTATAAAAGACACTCCACTTCGAAAGAAGAGAAGGGGGGGGGGGACGAACAGAAGGGGGAGAGAAGAAGAGAGGCAGACACACACACGTAGAGGAAAAGAGAGGAAGAGAGAAGAAGAGGAAGAGGCCCCCCCTCCCCGCCGGGAGCTCCCTCCGACGACCACCACTACCGGAAAAGAGCAAGAGTAAGAGGGAGAGAGAGAGTGAATTGTAATAACGGGAGAGTTAGGGGCGTCTTGCCTTTCTCCTGCACCCTATTCCTCCCCCCCATCTTCTGCCTTTCGTTGCTTTTTTCTTTGGGTCCATGGCCTCGTCCTGGGCATTTTCCTTTGTAGCGCATATGTAGGGTTACGTCCCCTTGATTCCCATGAATGAAAGTCACCCCTTTTGTTTTGGGTTTCCCTATGATCTTTATGGGCTTGTGCTCGCTCTCACTGTCTTTAGATGGGTTGCTCGTTTTTTTTCCTCCGTATCCCCATTTCTCCGGTGTTTTTGGGGCCCTCATGTCGACTTGATTATTCCCCTATGAGCCTTGGTTTCACAAGCCCTTCAATCCTCTCCACGGCCATCTGATGTGTCCACTGGCTTAAGGGAGAGGGAGACCCTCACCCTCTCTCCAAACACACAGTGATCAAGTGGCCTGCCCTTGGCCTTGAATCCCCTTTCTTTTCTTCAAACGGCTTCTAAGGCCCCCAGCTTGCACACTCTGTTTGAACTCCCAGCGATGCCTCTTCCTGGGCCCTCCGCCGGCACCCCTGTTTGGTCCCTCAGCGGCACGCCCATGGGGGTTGCCCAGTGGTACGCACCCCATTTATCCTTGGCCGGCACGCTATCCCCTTGCCTTCAGCGGTACGCCCCAAGTGCCCTCAGCGGTACGCCCTCCTCTACCCTCAGCGGCACGCATACCAGTCTACCCCTTTGGCCGGCACGCTCCCTGGCCGGTACACCTGATTAGCCTTGGCCGGCACACCGCAGGCCTTCAGCGGCACACACCCTCAGCCTCTCAGCAGCCCACTCCTCGGCCTCACCTCCGAGCCCCTTTCTTCACATTTTCTGAGGTTCTTTAAAGGTGTTGCTCCCCCGGGGGCCCACCTCCACTTGTCGGATTCCGCCGCTCCATGTGGGCGCGTTCCCTGTATCTCCCTTACGTCCCGGGTCAAGGGGAGATGTTGCCGAATTTTTGTGAGAAATTAATAAACGATTACAAGAGGCAAAAGGAGGCAACAAACAAGTAGGATAACTGACGAAACCTTCCAACTCATCAAGCCGCTGCCGACATCACAACGAAAACCGAACCGAACTAATTAACCACCCGGCAGCCCGAGTGTCCGACCCACAAGAAAAGAGGCCGAACCAAACGAAACGAAACAAGGGGGAAGTTTGTATTAAACTCCCTACAAATCGACACAAGAAGAAAAGAAAAGCCTTAAAGCAGGTAATCAAAAACTGAGTTAACCTCCATCACTCCCTGCCCAACCCCCAGCGGCACACACACGCCCAGCCTTCAGCGGTACACTCTCTTGAGCCTTCAGCGGTACGCCCCTACAGCCCTCAGCGGTACTCCCCTGCAGCCCTCAGTGGTACGCCCTTTGCAGCCTTCAGCGGTACACTCTCTCAAGCCTTCAGCGGTACGCCCCCTGTAGCCCTCAGCGGTACGCCCTTTTCAGCCCTTAGCGGTACGCCCCAGCCCTCAGCAGTACACTCCCGTTTTCCCCTTCGCCGGCACACTATACACATACACATATACAGCTTGATAAGGGCATTAATGATAGAAAATAAATTAATAAAAATTACGCTAATTAAAGGACTCCGAATGCGCAATATTAATCACAGTAAAAGAGGCGGGAGGGGTAAGAAAATATAAATAACAAACCAATGATAATAATAAGAATAATCATGAATAAAAGAAGAGAAATTATCCCGGGCAAAGGCACGAGTAAACAATAAGCATCAAATCAGAAACCCCAGAGGATATAACTAATAAAACCCCATATAAAAGACGCTAAGGCCCACACCGCAGCCTCCCCATCTCTCCCCCCGTGACCCGGGGCAAAAGGAACAACAACACCGCCCTCTCAGGTCAAGCCCGAGTCTCGGGAATTACCCGACATGGCCAGGCTTTGGTCTAACCTCGGGCAGACATGCTAATCGGACCGGATTTATTTTCTCGTTCCGGATACCTTCCAAATCCTCATTAAAATTGCCGCATGCTCGGCAGACATTTGAAGGGAGCTACCACGGTTTTCTCAACGCGTTCCTATTACGGGCCCGTGTCCGAATATGAAAAGGTCCCTGAGCGACCGATGCGGCCAGCAATTTATGGCTTTAATAAAACCCCTAGTGTGATCTACCTGTATCTCTCTCGCATAATTAGTATTACTCTTTTAGGCCGCGGGGCCCCTAATTTCGGCAATTAATCAAGGGTGTTCCCTCGTATGGGGGATGTAAATGACGTCGTGACCTTTATGGCGCGACGGGATTCGGTCCCGACACGAACCACACAATCGTCTGACGAAGTCAGTCCGAGCGCACCATGGGCTCTTCGGAGCCCGAATAAATTGTCACTTCGGTGACTGGCACGCCCACGCACTTAATAAACCCAATAAAAGAGCACAATAAACAAATAAGCCAAAGATGTAACAAAAAGTGCGTCCACATGCACCAGCTCCAGAAACTCCCGCATCCGCTGCATAGCAACAATATCTGCACAGTACGTACGCTCGAAAGCACTGACAAAGTCATCCCACTCGATCTGCTCAAGTGGACGAAGCTGAAAGGATGTCTTGCACTCGGAAGACCACCACCTCCGAGCCATACCCTGCAACTGGTTGTAGGCCAACACCACTCTGTCCTCGGCAGCACTCTTCGCAGAACTGAACACCCGCTCCATCTCATCGAGCCAATCACGAGCCGCATCAGGGTCTGCCTGGCCGCTAAAGTAAGGTGGATGGAACTGCATGAAGTCCTTCACCGCTCGGCCTGGCCCACCCCTGACTGACGAGCCCTCGCCGGCCTCTCCGCCGAACTGCTGAGACATGAGATGGTACATGCCACGGAAGAAATCCTCGGCCCCCGGAGCTCTCGCAGCATCCGCGGCCTCGGTAGCCCCCGGTGGTGCTCTGCTATGCTCCTCCTGGTCCCTCTGGACCCCCTGCTGGATCTCCTGACCTCCAGCCGACTGCCCCTGCTGAGAGCGAGAACTCCTCCTCGGCGCCATACTCGCTCCTGAAGCAAAAGACAGAAAACACGAAAACGGCAAGGTTACAATAAACACACGGTGCCCAATGCCAGCGTCACCTGTACATCATCGCTGTGGACTAGTGGACCACTACAATTACCTATGATTCTCATGTAATTCCACAACCGCGCTCTGATACCAGCTGTAACGACCCGAGAATCCGATTACCGGGAAGGCCCGATAACCCGAGACTCGTACCGCCACCCACGAGCCCGAAGGCTCGGAAGGGTTAAAAGGATGGTGTGGAAACTACACAAGTATCATAAATAATTGCAGAAATTAAACAGTTATAATATTAAGCAGGAAGTAAATTAACATTTTTCATGGTCCATAAAAAAGCAACAACAACAGCAACAGTAGTCCACGACTAGTACAGTGACAAGAAAGAAAAGTACAGCTACACGGGACATACCCCGGCTCTGACCTCTGGCACTACCTCTGGGCACCCGCGCCACGCTGCGCTCCTGACACGCTCCCCGAAGGTGGCCTCTCACCTGAAACACGGTGAAAACACGCAGGGAATGAGTCTCGGAACAAGACTCAGTAGGGATCACTCGAACCCTACCTCGTAAAACGAGAAGCCACTACACTAGCGGTAGGAAAGTACCTCGGAAAAGAAAGCCCTGTACTCTACAGAACAAAGGTCCCATGGCACGCACACCGACACCCGTGCCACGGTAAGAAGACCGAAGCTCAACGGCCAACTCGACAAAACCCGAAGGTCGGAAACACACGACTGACAGTCTGTCACTCCGTACTCGACAGGAGTACCACCCACTAGAAGCACAGCCGGTCGCGTCCCCTGACGTCTTACACCGCACCGCAGGTGAACCGCCTGACGTGGTAGGTCCTACCCGAGGCGCAAACACCGAACAAGTAACCACAAACAAGTGACTAGCTGGGGTCACGCCCGTCGACGTGGGTCCAACCGCCCCCAACCATGTGTGCACACACAGACCACGCGTCCTAGGTCTGGCCCTCTGACTGGTTTTCCCCTGGCACTGGACTCTGATGTGACGAGGGGCCCAACGGTAACCAGTCTAACACCGTCCTCAGGGTAAGCCCGTACACCACTCCCTGGTGCGATCAGCACACGCGTACTGATAGGCTACGACTAGTGGAGGGTCACAAAGGAGTAGACTCTCGAGTCAACGGAAAATAACGTCCGAATCCGACAACGTGTGGGAATCACCCCACGCACCAGCCCCGTCGCACGGTGGCCACAGTCGGAGTGAAAACAAGGTTGCCACCCTCATGGGGCAACCAGGCATGTGACGGTCTACCCTAGGGCCGTCATTAGCAAGTAACGGTCTAGGCGGGACCGTTACTCCTAAACGGCGGTCTAACGCAGGCCGTCACTCAACCCGGGGGAAAGGGAAGTAACGGCCCAGGCCCAGCGCGTTACATGGATGTAACGCACTTAGCCTAGCGCGTTACACGCCCCTCCACGGCACAGATTCAAAAAGGGATGTAACGGCCCTGCCCGGGCGCGTTACTCACATGTAACGCGCCTGGACCAGCGCGTTACATGGCCCTCACGCCTGGGGTGAACACAGGAAGTAACGCTCCTGCCCCAGGGCGTTACACGCATGTAACGCACCTAGCATGGCGCGTCATATGGCCTGACCCCCAACGGTCAAAACCAACGGTCGAAAAGCTATATAATGGCCCTGCCCTGGCGCGTCATAGGCAAATGGCGGTCTATCGTAGGGCCGTTACAGCCCCAGACCCCAAAGGCCAACACTCAGGGGAAGTAACGCTCCCCTCTAGGGGCGTCACAAGCAAGTGACGGTCACTGGAGTGACCGTCGCTTGCCCCCGAGCACGCTACGGCGGGAAACCCCCAAAAACTTCGACCACGCCCCCGTACCTCTACCGGAGAGGGGGAAATCAAAGGGGAAGACCCCTGGGGACCCCTAGCATGCATCTAAGCCACCAAAACATAAAATCATGGGCTAAAACCATAGATCGGGCGGCTCACCCCAAATCATGGAAAAACCCTAAACATGCTCGATCTAGCCCATCTCGGCCTCCCCGCGACCTACAAACCACGGAAATGAACGGCAAGAGACTAAGGAACGTCACCCTACCTCAATGGAGCGAATGCTCCGCCGGATCGTCCGTGAACCGCGAAGAACGCTATGAAAACCGTCGTCCTTCAAGCTTCCCACGCTCGCCGCACGCCCCCACGACCGCCTCGCCGCCGCCCACGTTGCCGCGCCGTCGCCCCACCGCCGTCTGCAGCCGAGGGGGAGCCCAGCCGCGACCAACCGGGAGGAAGAGAGGGAGAGGGAGGGGATACGTGGGAGGAGGAAGGAGGAAGAAGAGGAGAGGAAGAAGAAGAAAGTGGGGAGAGAGAGAAAATAGGGGGGTTTTTATAGAAAACCCGGAAAATTCAAAAAATTCCAAAAAATAGGAAATCACACCCCCGCGATCCTCGGCACGCACCGATCACAACGGTACCACTCGTGCCCGGGTGAACCGCCCGCTTCGCCCGCAGCGAGCTTCCGAAGAAAAAGCCGAAACACACACCGGGAATAGGAAAACACGCGCGGAAAAAGTCGCGGAACGCCTCCGGGCCTCCGAAACAACTTCGGATCGCGGCGATCCGAATACGAAAGATGTCCGAAACGAAATTTCAGACACAACAGAGCCGGATGCTCCGAAAACCAGATCCGGGACCCACGAAGAAGGATCCTAAAGGTCCGGGACATTACAATCACCTCCTTCCAATAGCTAAAGAAGCTGTTCAAAGAAAACTTCATGGGATATCGGGAGGAGGCCAAATCCGCGGTGAGTCTGCTCGCCATCGGGCAGGGTCGAGAGGAGACCCTCTGGGACTACGTGTCCCGCTTCTGGGCAGAAGCTCTCTGTATCCCCCGCCTGGACGTCAGCATTGCCACCACTGTCCTGACGCAAGGAATCCGAGACTCCATCCTCCGACGATCGCTCGGAGTAGAAGCCCCAGTAACCTTGATGGACCTGCTCGCCCTGTCCCAGAAGCACGCTAGTTGCGAGCTAGGAGAACACAACGGCCCTTGGCCGCACGGTCGGGACTGGGCAACCCGATTGGAAAAGATCCGCCGACTCTCCTCAAGAGGGGTGGAACAAGCGGGAGCGGCGAGACCGGGAGCATCGCGACTGCTCCGAGACCAGAGAAAGTGTCCAGTATCGGCGCTACATTCCCGTAACGGCCCCGCCCGAGCAGATCCTCATGAAAATCCGTGAGGAACCCTTCCTCCAATGGCCTCCAAAGATGAAGTCCGACCCACGAACTAGGAGCAAGAGGAGGTACTAGTGCTTCCACCGTGACCACGGGCACGACACAGCCGACTGCATCCAACTCAAGGATGCTATCGAGGACCTCATCCGACGATGCCCATTGACCTCTTGTTGTGCTGGGCATAGCTTTTTTATATTTCGGTGCACATTTTGTACTGATCACATGGACTTCATCATAGTCCTAATTTTACACCATCTACTCGTTAATAAGAGTCCAATTACAAAAAGGACAAGAATTAGAAGAGTACCCCTGATTTATCTTAATCATTCTCTTTTAAGGTCCAATTTATTTGCGAAATAAGTTAAGGGTGATATCACAATCGAGATTAAGTTATACTAAACAATAAATAATATTACTTTGATAGAAGGAGAGTTAATTTATTCAACCTTTTAAGCTTATCCCGGACATTGGCCCTAACCCGAATACAGGTAAGAATAATTAGAAGGGAGTTCGACCGCTTCGTCCTTGCCCTCCAATGGCCCGGCAGCCTCTGCATGTCAGAGGACCTGCAACTCCCTTCACTTTCTTCTATGAACACCCCCCCCCCCCCCACCCCTCACCCTTCTTCTTTCGTTTAGTTTCCCGTACGTCTCTGAAGCTTTTGTTATCTAATTTGTTTGTATCGTAACGGCTGCTTTTGCCTTCTTCGATCCAGGATCGGGTTTTGACATCCCGTCACAATTTCAAGACATGATTTGAATTGAGTCCCCCCCCTAAACTGGGTGTTTAATTTCTGACCGGTCCCAGTGTAGGTTGTTCTAGCAATATTTTGTGAATTGTTTTGGTATGGTAGGTTTGCTCAATCAATATGAATGATTTGTGGATGCCCTCCTGATTGCATGCTGTGTGTCTCCCCGTTCGTTGTTGGATTACGTTCCTTTCTTTGAGTGTGGTCTTCACCGGATTCCACTGAAACATGCAGGAGAGAAGTCAGAGGTGTAGGATTCTTGAGTGGGAGATTAAATCTATAGAACATGAGTCTGTCCGATGATCTCCATGTCAAAACACCGAAAATATGCAGCGGAAACATACCTGGATCCATGGGAGACGATCTTCCAATCCAGTACAGTGTTCTCCGACAGCACTCCGAGACGATGAGATATCCAGGAGAAGGAGAAGTCTAGTGTATAGATTGGGGACCATGACCCGACCCCTTAAAACAAGGATACCGTGCGTACGGGTGTTAAAGCACCCTTTGGTGTCTTTTTCTATTTTAGCCCATCATAAAAATAGAAATAGCACCCTGGTCTCTACACATAATTAAAATATGACCCATACTTTTATTTAAATACTTATATCCCCAAATCCTTAATTAATCACATTAATAGGGATAAACTTTATGATAACGCATAGTATACAATTTATTATATATATGTATGCCCATATTAGATTAAATCCAACAAGAGGAGGATAGGAAATGGCCCCTTTGTTATGCTATCATTTGACTCATTTGACGATGGCCTTTTACCTGCTATGTTATGCTATCATTTGCTCCCCTTCCCAGTTAACACCAGGTAGCGAAGAATAACTAAGGAGGGATATGGCTCCCAAAGGTGTGATGGTGGTGGTGCTGGTTGGTCTCCTCGTGGTTGCCCTCCTCTACTCTGTCCCATCACCGGTTGTGGCCGCGGTGGCCGCCACCCAGCAACAACACCTGACTGGTGAGTCTCTCTCTCTCTCTCTCTCTCTCTCTCTCTCTCTCTCTCTCTCTCTCTCTCTCTCTCTCTCTCTCTCTCTCTCTCTCTCTCGTATATATATATTCAGCTTGAGAAAGATCACGCATGGACACCGCGTGCAGGTTCGGAGGCTGGGTGGGCAACCCCTGCTGGAGCTAGGGCTGTCAATGGGCCTTGCTGGCCCGATCGGCCCGTGGGCTTGGCCCGACATTGGGCCGGGCTGCCAACCCTTTTTCAGCCCGTGAGTTTTTAATAGGGCTTAAAAGCCCGAGCCCGATTGTAAAGCGGGCCTAACTCGGGCTTCTAGATCAGCCCGTCATATTGGCCCGGCCCGAATATATGATAAAATAAATTGTTTAAAAATATATTTTAAAAAGTCTTTCCACTCTTTTCACTCTTAAAATCTGTCGATGCCATACCCTTGACAAGTTGACATTGACGTTTGAAGAGTCAGTAACTGTGATGTTGCCCGTTGGAGGTGGTGTCGTAAATTACTCGCATAATACATTAATAGCCGGTTGCCGCAGCGCCGATGGCCGCTGCACTCGTCACTCCGTCTGTCCGTCAGACTGTCATTCAGTCACAGGCTCACAGCTCACGGACTCACGGTCACCACTCAGGCACTCACCACTTTCACCAGTCACCAGTGTACGCGAGCCCGATTCCCCATATTGGCCAGCGCTAGGGCAACAGCCAACACTCAACAGCCGAACCCGATTGCACTTTGCGCATACGGCATACGCATTTGCCATTTGGGCCTCCGGCCGCCTCCCTCCCCACTCCCCATTCCCCAGTCGGCCAGTCCCCCGACTCCCCTCTACGGATCCTATAGTCCTACCTCCTCAGCTCCTCTCCTCTGCGGCTCTGCGGGCCGGCGGCTCTGCCTCTGACTAGGGCTTTAATGGTGACATGGTGTATCTATTTCCTCCACCCGCGCAAGGCAAAGGCGAAGAAATCAATTGCTTGGTTAGTTGTTCGCCTCCCACCACGAGCAGCCGAGCACGTTCCTGTCCGCCAGACCGCCACGGCGCCACCGCCCCACCGGTGCTGCTGGATCCCCAGCAGGTTCTCCGAGTCGCTTCACCCTCCTCGGCGCTGTTGGAGCTCTGGGAGACGGCAGTTCATCGACGACCTGCCAACGAGACGGGAACGGCTTCTTCCGTCATCCCCCTTCTCTGAGCCGCATCTCCTCTTCTTCATCCTCTTCATTCGTCACTTGCCTCTGCCGTTGGAGGTTTGGGAAACGGCCAGTTCGTCGACTATCTGCCACCGAGACAGGGACGAGGGAGCCGTCACTCATCCGCTCTTCTCGAGCCGTTTCTGCTCTTCTTCATCTGGTGCAAATCTTCACCCCCCTCGGTGCCGTTGGAGCTGAAACCACCGAGACGGGAAGGGCTTCAGCCTTCAAGTCCGCCTGAGTCTGAAAGGAGGTAAACCACCTCTGTATCTCTGCCTTCCCTTATTCTCTATGTAGTTCTACTTCTTCACTTATTCTTCTTCCATCTGTCACAAAATAATGAGGCAAGAGACAAAAAAAAGAAGGGTGTCATACTATCATGAGAGGGGGGAGAGAGAGGCTGGGAGGGGGTATTTGCTAAGGCCTGGGAATCGATTAGGTGTAGGGGAGGGGAGGGCCTGAGAGGGGGTATTTGCTCAGTCCGTCCGCGTCTGGTGGTGTTGGATCAAATCAAAGTTTATATTTAATTTCTTTTCTTCAGTTTATTTTGTTTGATTTGTTTATGGGATATACATTTGACTGTGCTCTATTAATATTGATCTTGATATAGTTAGTGATTATAAGTATTTGATTATATTCCGTCAACTTTGATGTTCATATGAACCTGAACCTCTATCTGAAATTTTTATTTGACGCATAAACAAAAGATTTTCTCTTTTCTTCTTTGATATGAATGTGTTCTAGTGATTATATTCCGTCATTCTTTCTTTTTATATGTAATCTAGTTCTCCTATTTACATTACTCTGAATATTGATTTAGGTTTTTAATCATGACAAGTGAGAATCAATCCACCACTCCATCAGTCACCGATCAAACTAATGTGAATGAGGCTGAGGTTTCTGATGCTATACCAGATACTAATGTTTCTATTTCACGAAAACGTGCTAGAGGTCTACAATCTGAGGTATGGAAGTATTTTACTAAATTTGTGGTTGGAAATGTGGAGAAAGCCCGTTGCAATGCATGCAAGGCTGTGTTAAGTGGTTCTAGTAAGGCTGGCACAAGCCATTTAACTAGGCATGCTAATTTTGTTTGCCCTTATCGTACAACAAATGTTAAACAGCAATTGTTGGCTGCTAATTCAGCTAGTGGAGAGAATGAAATATTATCAAATTGGAAATTTGATCCTGAAATTTGTCGGAAGGAGTTATGTCGATTTGTTATCCTACACGAAGTTCCATTTTCAGTTGTTAGCTATGATGGTTTTAAACGGTTTGTTAGAAGTCTAAATCCGAAATTCAAAATGCTATCAAGAAATTCTGTTAAGACTGATTGTATGGAAATCTATAAGAAGGAGAAGAAAATTCTTAAAGACTTTTGTCAAGCACAGGCTGGTTCTGTTTGTTTAACAGCGGATATGTGGACTTCCAATCAAGAATTGGGTTACTTGTCTATAACTGCTCACTTTGTGGATACCAATTGGAAGTTGCATAAACGAATAATAAAGTTTTGTATGGTTGAATATCCTCATACTGCACCTATTATTACAAATGTTATTTGGAAATCACTTAGAGAATGGGATCTTGATTCGAAAGTCATGAGCATCACTTTAGACAATGCTTCTGTTAATGATGCTTGCATTCCCTTGCTTCTTTCGAGTTTATCAGAGAGTAGTAAATTACTTTGTGATGGAAAGTTATTCCATGTACGTTGTGCATCTCATATCCTTAATTTAATTGTCCGTGATGGGCTGAGCACAATTGGTGTTATCATTGAAAGTGTTCGAATGAGTGTAAAGAAGGTAAGAGGATCACCTTCTCGTCGACAAAAATTTGAAGAGTGCATTCAACAAGCTGGTTTGGAAAGTAAGAAATGGGTGAGTTTAGATGTTCCCACACGTTGGAATAGTACATATTTGATGTTGGAATCTGCTTTAGAATTTAGAAAGGCATTTTCTTCGTTGATGATGTTGGATCCTAGTTTCACTTGTGCACCCACACCCGAGGAATGGGATAAAGTTGAAGTGGTATGCAAGTTCCTGAAACATTTCTATAGTGCAACTAACATTGTCTCAGGCACGAAATATCCCACCTCTAATTTGTACTTTCATGAAATGTGGAAGATCAAAATCTTACTAGATGAAGAGGCTAATAGTCTACATGATTTCATTAGTTCAATGGCTCTCCGAATGCAAGTGAAGTTCAACAAATATTGGAAAGATTGCAATTTAGTTTTAGCAATTCCTGTTATTTTGGATCCACGTTACAAGTTGATGTATTTTAGATATTGTTTTTTGAAAAAGTATGGTGATGCAACAGACTTTCATGTTGCCATTATTGAAACTGCATTTCGTCATTCTTTTGAGGAGTATCTTGCTAAAACACAGTTGGACTCAGGACCCTCAACAAGTGATAATGTCCTTACAAATTTAAATGGTGCAAATCATGATGTTGATCTATTAAGGGGCTGGGATCAGTTCATTTCTCAACAAAATAAGCAAAATTCAACGTCAGAAATTGACCAATACTTGGAAGGAGATATATGTCGTAGTGCCAACTTTGATATCTTGGATTGGTGGTCAAACAATAAATCATTATATCCAACTCTTGCTTGTATGGCACGTGATATCTTAGCAATTCCTGCTTCCACAGTTGCATCTGAGTCAGCTTTTAGCACTGGAGGGCGAGTTCTTACTAATTTTCGTAGTTCTTTGGCTCCAGACACAGTGGAGGCTTTAATTTGCTCACAAGATTGGATTAGAAATGCTTCAGAAGGTATGTGTTGTGAATGTTATGTCCTTTTGTTTTAATTTATATAATATACATTCGGTTGTGATACTCACTTTGTGTTTTATTTTAGGACTGGTTGGAGGAGATGGAACGATCAATGATCTAAATGTGGACATATTTTGAAGTTCAACATTAGTCTTATTTACTTTGAATTTTTGCAACATAGTTCTTAAATAGCTAGTGAAGAGGATTGCAAATCATGATGTTTTTGTAGCATATCAGGTATGAATTTTCTTTTAATGCTTTTTTCTATGCAATCAGTTGATTTTGGCAACTTGAGTTCATTCTGGTGTTAAATTTTTTATATAGCACAGATGCAAAATATTGAGCTGCTTAGCCTGCTTTGCATGACAAACCTGTATTGAGCTGCTTAGCCTTTGTTTGCCCAGAAACTTGAACAACTTCATCATCAAAAATAAAAGCATCTTCACCTTCTTTGAAGGAATATTATCATCTCATCATGCCCGAACATTAGTAGACCTCCAAATCAGGTGAGGATGTCAGAGATGGAGGAGGCACTAAACTAAGGATACTTGCACCTTTTATTTTGGGTGGAGAAAAAAATTCTAACAAGATTTCAGTTGAAAAGGTACATTCTGATGTCTCATGATTTACCTTAAAAAGTATCCAAGCAACAGTGTTACACATCCAATTCAACATACGCACACAGTTTAAAAGGTACATTGTGATCTCCCATTAATAAACTCAGATAATTCAAATGAAGAATGCACACAGCTATCCATATAAAAACCAAACATTGCATGAGGATGATCAGATTCAAGTGCACTTGTGTAACTGATAAATTCACCATCTAGCAGCACTTTCCTAAGACAATGATAAGATATGTTATGAGAACTCTGTTTTACCATGGAATTGTTGAAAATTCACCACCAACAAGATAAATAAATATGAGCAGTTGTTGGAATGTGTGAGTAACCTAAGATATGTAATAAAGGTTTAGCAATGTTCACAGTTGGTTTAGCAACTAACATTTCTATGTTACTCTTATTCGGTGTGCAGGTGGAGAGACTTTGGGGCAGGCGGAGAGAGCACTCTTTCATTTTGAGTTTTTAAGATGGTTACCACCTTCACTTTCCAAAAAAAATTTATTCGGTGTGCAGTTTCAGTTCCTGCTTGTACATCTTCGGTTTGCTCTCCAGCAGTGTCATTAAATTTTCGATCTATCTGTCCATTCACTTATCTCACTTCTCATTTCTGTTGTTCCAATCTTGTCAACAAAACTTTTGTCATCAGCCACACTGCTTTTGGAAAGATCAGGTGGTCAACGGGAACGGCCTGCACATAGAAATAGAGATGGATAATCAATTTCAAGAGCTGACAGCAAATGTCATCAGCCACACTGCTTTTGGAAGTAGTTATGCAGAAGGGAAGGAGGTGTTTCTGGCACAGAGAGACCTTCAGTTAATGGTGTTTGCTGCTGCTTTTGATGTACCACTCCCTGGGCACCAGTTAGTTAATCACTTTTGCTAGCTCCTCTTGTTTTCAGGAAATCCTCATTTAACCTTAATTTGCTGATGAAAATTTTGGAAAGCTAGCTAGGCTGTTAACTAATTTCCAAGACAAAACCTGTTTAGTTCTGAATCATTATTAGCAATATTTGTTCTGATTTTCTTGGCAGATATCTTCCTACCAGTGCCAACATACAGAGGTGGAGGCTTGAAAGAAGAGTAAGAGGGAAACTAAGCAGCATCATACGAAGGCGGTTGGACTCTGACAGCCCAAGTTATGGAGATGACCTTCTTGGCCTGATGATGGATGCATGCAGAATGGACGGTGATGGTGGCCAAGGGAACCTGAGGCTGGGCATGGACTACTCAACTATACTCAGTAGTCTTAAAATGTGATTGTTATCGTCAAAGTATATATAAACTTGATTGTTAAACGTAAACATTCTTATGGATAATGTTAATAAATCTTTTCACAAATCATCTTTTTTTCACAAAGTATGTATAATCGTCAACTACTCAACTATACTCAGTAGTCTTAAACATTTAGATGGATAATGTTAAATTAACATTGTTAATAAATCTTTTCACAAATCATCTTTTTCATAAAGTATGTATAATCGTCAACTGTACTCATTACTCATTAGTCTTAAACATTTAGATGGACAATGTTAATTAAATATATGTCAATTGTAATATTATATTTTTAAGATTTTATTTAATTAGGCGGGCCGGGCCGGGCCGAAATCGGGCTTCACATTTTAAGAAAACAATCGGGCTAGGCCCGGCCCGGGCCCGGGCTTATGCCGGGCCGGGCCGGGCTTGGGCTTTTAAATTAATGAGTCGGGCCCGGGCCGGGCCGACCTAAGCCCGGCCCGGGCCCGGCCCATTGACAGCCCTACTACTAATGTTCGGGCATGATGAGATGATAATATTCCTTCAAAGAAGGTGAAGATGCTTTTATTTTTGATGATGAAGTTGTTCAAGTTTCTGGGCAAACAAAGGCTAAGCAGCTCAATACAGGTTTGTCATGCAAAGCAGGCTAAGCAGCTCAATATTTTGCATATGTGCTATATGAAAAAATTTAACACCAGAATGAACTCAAGTTGCCAAAATCAACTGATTGCATAGAAAAAAGCATTAAAAGAAAATTCATACCTGATATGCTACAAAAACATCATGATTTGCAATCCTCTTCACTAGCTATTTAAGAACTATGTTGCAAAAATTCAAAGTAAATAAGACTAATGTTGAACTTCAAAATATGTCCACATTTAGATCATTGATCGTTCCATCTCCTCCAACCAGTCCTAAAATAAAACACAAAGTGAGTATCACAACCGAATGTATATTATATAAATTAAAACAAAAGGACATAACATTCACAACACATACCTTCTGAAGCATTTCTAATCCAATCTTGTGAGCAAATTAAAGCCTCCACTGTGTCTGGAGCCAAAGAACTACGAAAATTAGTAAGAACTCGCCCTCCAGTGCTAAAAGCTGACTCAGATGCAACTGTGGAAGCAGGAATTGCTAAGATATCACGTGCCATACAAGCAAGAGTTGGATATAATGATTTATTGTTTGACCACCAATCCAAGATATCAAAGTTGGCACTACGACATATATCTCCTTCCAAGTATTGGTCAATTTCTGACGTTGAATTTTGCTTATTTTGTTGAGAAATGAACTGATCCCAGCCCCTTAATAGATCAACATCATGATTTGCACCATTTAAATTTGTAAGGACATTATCACTTGTTCTGGGTCCTGAGTCCAACTGTGTTTTAGCAAGATACTCCTCAAAAGAATGACGAAATGCAGTTTCAATAATGGCAACATGAAAGTCTGCTGCATCACCATACTTTTTCAAAAAACAATATCTAAAATACATCAACTTGTAACGTGGATCCAAAATAACAGGAATTGCTAAAACTAAATTGCAATCTTTCCAATATTTGTTGAACTTCACTTGCATTCGGAGAGCCATTGAACTAATGAAATCATGTAGACTATTAGCATCTTCATCTAGTAAGATTTTGATCTTCCACATTTCATGAAAGTACAAATTAGAGGTGGGATATTTCGTGCCTGAGACAATGTTAGTTGCACTATAGAAATGTTTCAGGAACTTGCATATAACACTACAAGAAAAATCGCGGATAGCGACCGACCTAGCGGTCGCTATTCAGTCGTAGATCGGTCGCAAATATGCATTGCGACCGAACAGATACTATCTAGCGACCGAATATGTCGGTCGCTATATAATAGTCGCTATATAGCGACCGACATAATTCGGTCGCAGTATCAGTCGTTACCAGAGACCGATTATAATCGGTCGCCTGACCGGTCGCTAATAATTCGGTCGCCATTCAGTCTCTATTCGGTCGCTACATTTGTTGTATTTTAAAAAATAAAATTAACCTATCGGATTAAGTCGGTCTCAATTCGGTCGCTATTCGGTCTCGAATTATGTTGTATTTTTAAAAATAAAATTAACCTATCGGATTTATTCGGTCTCAATTCGGTCGCCAGTCGGTCGCTAAATTTGTTGTATTTTTAAAAATAAAATTAACCTATCGGATTGATTCGGTGGCTAGTCGGTCGCCAGTCGGTCGCCAAGTATAATTATTTAATAAAAGAAATATAACGTATAGTCGCTATTCGGTCGCAATTCAGTCTCCATGCGGTCGCTAATTTTGCATTATTTTTTTTTAAAAATTTATTTAAACTGATAAATAAATTACCTGATAAATAACAAATTCATAACATAAATATAAAATCAACTACACAGACAACAATATCGACAAATCTCAAATTCATCACATACAAACACCTGATAAATAACAATTTCATAAAACAATAATAAATCAACTACACGGATCACAATCTCCACGAACCTCAAATTACACACAATTAAAATAAAATCACAAATTAATCATACATCCATAATAATAAAATGACAACATACACAACTAAAATAAAATCACAAATCCTCCACATATGTCTCATCCTGGTCGTCGTCTCGTCCAACATCATCCTGGTCGTCGTCTCGTCCAACATCTCGCGACGGATGATCCTGTATATCATTTAAAAAAATTATAATCAAATCCTTAATAAAGAAATCAAGCATTAACAAGACTTAATAAAGAAATCAAGCATTAACAAGAGTATGCCAATAGTTTAAGCCAGCTCATTTTCATATATATAAATACACACACACAATATAAGTTCAAATTTCATCTTGTATTTTAAAAATGAAGTTTGAGCGCCGAGCTCAAACCGGGCATCCGATTTGGATTCCGTCAGTTCTGACAAGTCACTTTCATCTCCCCGGTCGTATTGGAATGATCGGCACGGCCATCCGACCGGTATTTCGAATTTTAGACCCCCGGACCCGTCCTAACAGTTCATTTGAACTAAGTGTATTTTAAAAATGAAGTTTGAGCGCCGAGCTCAAACCGGGCATCCGATTTGGATTCCGTCAGTTCTGACAAGTCACTTTCATCTCCCCGGTCGTATTGGAATGATCGGCACGGCCATCCGACCGGTATTTCAGATTTTAGAACCAAATGCCCCGTCCTAACAGTTCATTTGAACTAAGTGTATTTTAAAAATGAAGTTTGAGCGCCGAGCTCAAACCGGGCATCCGATTTGGATTCCGTCAGTTCTGACAAGTCACTTTCATCTCCCCGGTCGTATTGGAATGACCGGCACGGCCATCCGACCGGTATTTCAGATTTTAGACCCCCGGACCCGTCCTAACAGTTCATTTGAAATAAGTGTATTTTAAAAATGAAGTTTGAGCGCCGAGCTCAAACCGGGCATCCGATTTGGATTCCGTCAGTTCTGACAAGTCACTTTCATCTCCCCGGTCGTATTGGAATGACCGGCACGGCCATCCGACCGGTATTTCAGATTTTAGAACCAAATGCATAAGTTGCTGCTTCTCGCTGCCTCCATTCAGGTTTGTTAATGTTTTCTTCTATGAATGGCATAACAAGAGGCACAATGTCATCTCCCACGGTCCGTGCAACCAAACCCAAGCATGTTCCTCCAGCCATTGCAAGATTCCAAACTCCTTCATCCTGATCTTGGTCGTCTTCTTGCTTAAGGAGTGTCTCCAACAGCATAGGGACAAGCGCAGGTAGTGCCTGCTTGATAAAATAAAAGCAAGGGGTGTCAGAATCAGCAGAAAAATCCCCTCCATATTCATCTAAGATGTCAATCTCTTCATCGCATATTGAGCTCCAGAATTCAATAGCTTGTAGAGCAACAGGTTCCTCATCTTCCCTCACAGCTTTTGCAGTGATGTTAAATATGTCCTGCATATACGATGCAAGCTTCTCATAATACATGGAGGATATGGAGACCAAGCATTCGAATGCAGCCTGCCGTATCTTCACCTCAGGGGACAGAGTAGCTTCACAAATGACTCTCATGATATAATCCCTCTCCATATCATTCCCGAAGTTTGCCTGAGCAAATCCCAAAGAATTATGCAGAGCTCGAGTTGCAGCCAGCCTAACATCAATGTTTCCCTCAGAAGCACTCATGCCTTGAACAACCGCTGTCAATATCTTATTGACTTGCTCTTGATCAACTTCATCAGGGGAGACTTCTTCACACATGTAACCTAGGGTGTCCAAAGTTGCTTGCTTAACATCTGGCTGAAGTTGGTGAATATTTGACAAGAGAGAACTGATAAGTTCAGGCCATTGATTTTGAGGCAACTCAATACCAGCAATCTTTGCAACAACTTGAGATGCAGTAGATCTTGCATCAATCACCGGTGAAGAGAGAGTCTGTAGTAAACATCCTTTGACCTGGGCCCTAACAGCTACATCCAATGATAACCATCTCTGCACATGCTCAAATTTTCTGTGTTGCTCCTTTGCATCCAGGGCATTTTTGAGAATCAAGCCTGCCAATTTACGGCTAACAACAGGCTTGTCATTATTTGCTAATTCACTCGAAAGAGATAGCAAGAACCCAGTAACATTTTGATCCTGAAATTGTTTTAAACTTTCCTCAGCATGCTTGCGAACCGCTGAATCTATTGACTGTGCATTCAAAAGAACTTGGGTAACTTCCATAGCCATTTCTGTATGGTATCTTCTCCGCCTTTCCCTTGCAGGGATACGCCCCAATGGCGGCCGCCGCCGACTATATATAATATCCTTCACTTCTTGTAACTTATGACCTATGCTCCTTTGTATGAACTGCCCTTCCTTTGCTTAGAGGTGCTGTTCCTGGCTTCCTGCCATGACAGTTACCAGACTTTGGGGAGATCTTTTCACCTAAATTGGCATATTTTATTCATGTCTACATGTTACTTTCCTTATATTATTCTAGCTTTATGAATATTTATAGATCTGTATCCTCCCCCACTCAAGTGAATAGAATTTATACATATCTTTTCACTTTCAGTTCTAACCAAAATCTCTATACACCTATGGAAAATCCTGCAGAACAGTCTGCCTGTTGATTCTAATATCCAGAGGATAGGTGTAAGATGATATTTAGAGTTAAGAAAATGATATTTTCCCCTCCTCAATCTAAATTCTTATATTTTGTAAGATGATATTTAGAGTTAACAAATAGAAAATCAATCAAATAAAATACTTACCGGAGGCTGCTGTGCAGGAGGTGCAGGAGGTGCTCTACTACTATCAATTCCCAAGGATGTGAGCATCTGGGAGACGGTCTGAGCGACGATGGTTGAGATATTCTGAGAGATATTCTGAGAGACGGTCTCGTTGACGATCTGCCTAAACATATCTGGAGTCATGGTCGGGGCGGCACTGGAAGAACCATCTGGGGCTGCTGGTGTGGTAAATGGAGAGGTCGCATGTGAGACCGAACTCGAGCATGATGATAACACCCTAGTCGTGCCCAAGCTATGTCCAAAACCATAAACATGTCCTTTCTTGGGTGCCCCAGATGCTGCAACCCAAATGGCAGGATCCAACTCTGGACGCTGACTGTCATCCCCGTACCTCTCATCCATTCGTCTACTATATGAGTCCTGCAAAAACCAAAAAAAAACAAAACCAAATTATTCTACAATTTAATCTTAAATGAAAACTATTAATGTATACACTTACCGCTACCTCCCGAGCTTTCTCACTAATGTAAGCATTTGTCCCTTTCTTCTTATGAGTTCGATCAAAAAGTTCATGAAATTGAGCTGGCCGCTTTAACTGTGCTTCCTGTTATTCAAATAAATCACAGTTTCATAATAGAAACAAAAAATTTATATATGTAGAAGTGTACTTACTAATCTCGCTTTATGTGTTGCAAAGGAGACAGAGCCACCCGTGTGTAAATTCGCTTCAGGATGCGCTGCTCTGTTTTGCTTTGCTTTGTTTGAATTGGCATTCCATTTCTCCGCTTCCCAAATGTTGCACAGCTCTGTCCAATACTCCTTTCTCATCCACACAGGCCCATGCTCCTTCCATATGTTCTTATCAGTACTTGCACATGCTTTTTTTGCATATCTTCGGGCATTGTACATAAGATGTTTGAAATTATCTCTTGCAGTAGCTGTCCATGCAAATCTAGCACGTAACTCATCTGAATGTTCTGTGAATCGATGATTCCTCTATATATTAACAACAACAAAAATTTATATGTTACATAACAAAGTGGGTTAAAATAATAATTGAAAATGACTTAATATGATAAAATAAGATAAATACCAAGAACATAGAGAACAATAAATCCTGAACACCCATCGGAAAATCAGCAAAGCGATGGATGGGGCCTGGAAAATGTGCTTGAATTGTCTTTGTAATAAATTGTGATGCTTGGGCTGGCTCTATTTTATTCCTGAAATTAAAAATATTAATACCACAATGACGAATAAATAACAAAAATAATGCATTACGTACCCTTCATTTATCCACACTGCCCGCATCGTCTCATTACAACAGCCCTCCCCCTCATGATGACTCGCCTCGTCATCAGCACGTACTATACGAATTAAATAGTATAAATAAAACAAACTATCAAAAAAACATAAATATGCAAATGAACATACCTGACTCAGCTGGGGGAGGTGTAGATCCACTCGCCATGTGTGATGGCGGTGCATAGGCCGTCAATGTACCCGTTGTCAGTGGTAACGGTGCAGAGGCCGTGGGTCCTGTAAGGATAAGAATCAGATAACACAAAAACATAAAGAATTATTTTAAACAAATACTCAAATGAATTATACATGAAAGTATACATACCTACTACCGGTGGTAGCGGTGCATCCCTCGGTGGTAACGGTGCAGAGGTCGTGGGTCCTGTGAAAATAAGAATCAGATAACACAAAAACATAAAGAATTATTTTAAACAAATACTCAAATGAATTATACATGAAAGTATACATACCTACTACCGGTGGTAGCGGTGCATCCCTCGGTGGTAACGGTGCAGAGGTCGTGGGTCCTGTGAAAATAAGAATCAGATAACACAAAAACATAAAGAATTATTTTCAACAAATACTACAATGCATTATACATGAAAGTATACATACCTACTACTGGTGGTAGCGGTGCAGAGGTCGGTCGTAACGGTGTAGAGGTCGTGGGTCCTGTGAAAATAATAATCAGATAACACAAATACATAATGAATTATTTTCAACAAATACTACAATGCATTATGAAGGGAAAGTATACATACCTACTACCGGTGGTAGCGGTGCAGAGGTCGGTGGTATATGTGCAGAGGTCGTGGGTCCTGTGAAAATAAGAATCAGATAACACAAAAACATAAAGAATTATTTTCAACAAATACTACAATGCATTATACATGAAAGTATACATACCTACTACCGGTGGTAGCGGTGCAGAGGTCGGTCGTAACGGTGTAGAGGTCGTGGGTCCTGTGAAAATAATAATCAGATAACACAAATACATAATGAATTATTTTCAACAAATACTACAATGCATTATGAAGGGAAAGTATACATACCTACTACCGGTGGTGAAACGGAAGTAAATCTCCTCCCGCTACCCTCTCCCCTCCCACCTCTGGGAGTCCCACGCCGTCCTCGAACCATATCTTCAACTGGTAATAAAATACATGCATATTCATCAAATAGTGAAAGAAAGAAAGTTACAGAGTATTAAAATTCCCAGATAAAATTGTATACCATTAATCAAACATTCTCCATTTCTTCTTCAGATGTTGGAGATATAACAAATTCAGCATTCACATCTTCATTATCAGATTCATTTTGATCACTAATATATTCCTCCTCTTCGGAGTCCCCCAACTGTATTTCTGGTTGTTCTGGATCGACTTCCTCCACTTCATTCTCTTTAGATAAAGACGGTGCCCAGGGTATCAAACACATATAGTAATTAACCACCTAAGTGCGATCAAACATTCACAGACTGTCCAAACGGGACAATTCAAGACTTTGAGTTAGATATACACATTCTCATCATTCAAAATGAGAACGTGCATATCAATCCCAAAGTCTTGAACGGGTAGGTTGATTGGCACGGGCTTAACACGCTCTCCTAAGATGCGTGCAATGTTAGGTTGCACCCACGCATCTCAGCTCACATACAACACCCAACTAATTAAATATTGACAAGATAATAACACAATCTAAAAACATAGCAGTAACATGTGAAATTGGCAATACATGTACACAATGAAAACAGGAATTTTATTTTAACATCCAACATAAAGACAACACTTTCACTAGCTATTTAGCAGAAATAAAATATAGCATGATACTTTTTAACTTAAAGACAACACTGTCACTAGCTATGCAGAAATCAAGTAAAGAAATTGATGGTATCATTACTGAATAAGACAATAATAAAACACACTTTACTTTTCATCCAACAATACCCTAACTATTAAAATTAACAAAACACATAACCGACTAAATAACACTAAACTAAAAATAAACCTTAATTTAATTACGAAAATACAAGAAAATAACACTAAACTCAAAGTGCATGTTTTTCTTTCTGAATCAATAACCGCACTTCTTTCTTCTAACCACTTTCTTCCTAAAATAATGAATGGGGCAGCCATTGACCCAATGTCACACCAAGCTCCATCATCATACGTGACTGTTTTGAACTTCTTAGAGAACTCCACAAATACACGGTCACCCTCAATAACAATTTCTCCGGTCTTAGCAAGTGACTTAACAATGTCAGGTGAAATCCAATTCTTATCTTCCGACTCATGTACATCAATTTCTGCTCGTTGTCCATTAGGTAAATATGCAGTAAAAATAATCGGAAGAGGAAGCATACTGATTACAAAATGTAGGACCTCAACTTATAAAAATAAGTTGATTCCCTTATGCTCTGATACCAAATCTGATGCAGGACAGAAACATTTATAACCATTAAATGACACTTTTTCACTCATCAAAACATACAATGTTACTTTTTGAACATTAGTAAATATGGTGCAATCTTAAACCCCATTTTATTACTGAGGATGGATAAGATAGTATGATAGGTCTTTAAACAAACAGATGGAGGAAGAAAAACTTTTAGAAAAACATTGTAACTAATCCTCATAGGTACCTGACAGCCTGTGGCCAGCTAGAAACTTCTTGATGTCAAGGTGACTGGAATTGTAATAATATTTGACAACTTATAGTCATAGAAGATTTATGAGAATGAATTGAGAAAAGAGATGCAAATAAGGGGCTTTACTTGAGAGAGAGGATGGGTCAATTGTAAGGCAAAGAGTATGTTATGCTGAGCGCACACATGGATATGGATGTTAGATGTTACCTATCAGATATAGCAGATCTACTCTCTTCCTTAATCTACTAAAGTAATATACCAATAATCCTATACCTGAATCTCTGATACTAGAGCATAGGGCCAAGTTATCAAATGGTTATAATTTCTTTTAGGTTTCTGTCCCTGTAACCGCTTGAAAATTATGCTTGGTATTCAGCTTATCCTGACCTAAAACATGAATATGCTTTCCATCATGCTAACAAGCATAAATACACTTCGTATACAGTTGTGGAAAAGATTATTTGACAGAAGGATAAGTGATCACACAGCAGCAAAAGAAATAAATTGGGCATTATGCCATGGAGATCAAAGATAGAAGCTATGCACATACTATGAGTGTTGATGGAGAGTTCCAGGGAGAATAAATGAATGTGCATATGGGCTGCTGATTTAGGTCAATATGATAAGGTGCAGATTCAACTATTCAAGTTAGTTTGTGGGCCATGGTCAGGTCAATTGTGATGAGCTCGAAGATTTAATTGCTGAAGACTTACTTCGTCATCAGGCCCTTGTTGGCATAGCTCCACGGGCCCATGGAGGTAGTCATATTCCCAAACGAGGCATCTTGACGTGTTCTACGTCATTGGGTTCTATGGATCAAACCCAAACTGAAGAAGAGGAAGAGGAGCTGTACCACACAAACCTACGGCGTGGGTCACTCGATCAACATCTTAACTCCGAAATTGAAGACGACTGGTCGGAGGATGTCTCAATGGTATCTATTCATCAACTTGTCAGTGTTGACACTGGTAGGAAAAGGATGAAATCAGAAGAAAAATATGCTTACCTCAAATGTACAGGAATTAGACTCGAGGTTTCAGGGTTGGGAAGCCGCAACAATATCGGTAATGATATTTATCTAGGTTTCTCTTTGGACACTCTCTAGGGTGGGCAGTCTATTTATTTTCTTTGTCCTCTCTGGAGGTAAGGTGGCATGTCCCCCTCTGTGTTGAATCCTTTTCATTCTTTAATAAATCTTTATATTTTATGGGAAAAAAACTTCAATGCATTGATATCTTGAAAGAGATCTGGAGCAAAAGCAAAACTAAGAACTGTATATCAAATGAAAGAAGCATTTCTGATAACATAGGGATACAACAACGTTTTGCTCAAACTCCCAACTACCTTGTTTTTCCTTTTATGCCAATATATCATGACTACATATACACGTGAGGAGGTGCATGGCACATGCACTTTGAACCCCAGTTGCACATCTTTTAAAAGAGTTGCATCATTGGACCAGTTAAGAAGTCCCATAACAGAGTTCATGCAAGGCTAAATCATATTGCTGATTCTTATAACATTATTCTTGTTGTTGTTGTTGTAGCTACTATTGCAGTTGCTGCTGTTAATGCTGCTGTTGATGTCATTGTTACTTTAAGAGGTATAAATGAATTAAATTTAATTATTGAGGTAAAGATAAAAAATTGTTTATCTTTTCTATCACTTCTCGTCAACACTTTTACCTCAGCCTCCCTCAGTTTTCTTGACTTTATGCACCTAGACCAAGAAGCATCATGCACCAACAATAATCCCAGCTGCCCTGTCTTTCACAGTCCACTTTCAACACAGCAGCACTCCTCTTCATTACTTCGAGATACCTGACCTCTAGCAACTATGTCTGATGTGAGCTGGTTAACAAAGATCGTGACATATGGTAAATGGGAGAGAGGTTATCAGACTTCAGTCACATAAAAGAATAGAAATCTTCGGTTGCTAAGGGAATGTAAAGGGATGGAATAGGGTTTCTGATTCATTATAATAGAAACAGAATTAATAGAAATTGGGTAGACGATCAAGAAAAACTAGAAATTGGGTAGGGCTTTAAATGGAGGACAATGGAAATAAAAAAAAAATGAATTCTGGAAACTAATAACATGAGTTAGCAGAGAGTAAGAGATGAAATATAATTGGAAATGAACAAAAAATGGTGTTTTCCAAGGAAAATGAGGTAAAAATAAAAACTCTAAGCAGGTAAATATAAAGGGTCGCGGCAAGTAATCGAAGAGTCCTAGCTCGATCACCGGTCTCATAGCTCGGCATAGTCTAAGAGATGGTTTCCAAACTCGGGCTGCCACAACCCCAACATGGAGGTATTAGCTCAGGCGCCATACCAGATGATGCAGAACTAGCAAGGCAGTTACGGTGAAGGCCACAAGATGGGGGAATCTAGTCTGCACAGTCAAATCTCCTTTGGAAGGTTATGAGTTATCACATTGAAAGCAGAAGTCCTGTCATTCACTTATCCCTCGAGAATCTCCGCCACCGCCTTGCATATCAATGCCTATGGTTCGAAGCGCATGGGGATATGGATGTTGCACTGATGTCAACCACATGACCTCCATTCCGCCAAATTCAGACCAAACCATTAAGTTATGAGAAGCCAAAGCGTCGTTATCACATGCCAATGTCACTCGATGCCGTGATATGTTTCATATCTCTTAACCCACGTCACTCCGAAAGACGAGCCACTCTTTGTAGTTCTGTCAAATTTGCATGTCTCCTTAACCTAGAAGTCTGGGATCTTTCGACTCACAGTGTTCCGGTGCGAATCATATACCGTACCTAGAACAACAAACTCGGGTCAACAGGCCTCCGATATGAGACTGATTGTGACAGAGGTGGCGATAGAGGGGGGACGTTGGCTGAGTGGGAGGCCGCGGCGGTGAGGGTGGAGACCGGTAGAGGAGCTCCGACGTAAATTCGACCGCACGATCCCCCTCAAATCAATCCTCTACGAGATGGACGGTGAGCTCGTGGAGTGACCCGACAGTATATGTCCAATCTCGCTAGTTTTAAATCCGACTTTATCATAAATGCAACATCTTGCTAATTTTTAATCACCAGTAACTTAATTTTAATTATTATTCTAAATGAAAATTTGGGTTCCTCGTTATTTTTTGTCTCCTTAATGTCGTTTCTAGGTTAAGGACTGCCTTAGAACTGGTCTAACTTAATTAACAGGTAAATCCGTAGTTATTCTCGTGTGATCAAAGTACATAAATAAGTGTTTTTTAGAAGAATGGTAGTACAATAATCTCTTTTATAATATTAGAAATATGCAAGTGTTTGCCTCTTGATTGCCATTGCTTCACAAACTGGACTGTTTTGCAAATACAAAGTCACTAAATAGAGGCATAAACTTGCAGGAGTTAGAATTCTTAAAAACATATCAATTTAAATAATCATGTTAGACAAAATTATTGCACTCTCCCTCGGCTCAGACGACCGATAGTAACTGGAGGAGGAGCTGCGATGGTCTGCAGGGGGAGGGGTTCCAGCACTGCAGAGGGAGGGGGAGGGGATTCCTGCAACCTACAAGGGGGAGGGGGGTCTAACACCCAGCAGCACATGGGGATTGGGAGGGGGGTTTTCACTCGACAAGGAGATGGGGGGTTGCATTGGCCCGCAGTACTGGGGGGATGGGGAGGGGGCTTCCGATGGCATTGGGAGGGTGAGACGATTCCGGTGGTGCAGCACAAAGGGGAGTTGGTGGGGGGTTTCCAGAGGTGGAGGGGGACGGGAAGGGGAGGGGGAGGCAGAGGGGGACACGGGAAGGGGAGGAAGGGAGGAGACCGTCGGAGGCAGAGGGGGAGGCGGAGTGGGACGGGAAGGGGAGGGGGATCAGAGGGGTCAGGCCGGAGGGGGAGGGGCATGGGGATGGGAAGGAGATCTGAGGGGGACGGGGGCGCAGGCCGCAGGGGGGAGGGGAGGGGAGCAAGCCGGCGACGGGGCCGCAGGGGGGAGGGGAGTAGGCCGGCGGGGGAGGGGAGCAGGCCGGTGACGGAGGGGGAAGGGAGAGAGAGAGAGAGAGAGAGAGAGAGAGAGAGAGAGAGGTACCTGCGGAGGGCGACGACGGCAGGGCGAGCGGCGACGGCGACTCGACGCGAGCGGCGCGGCGACGGGCTCCGGCGGAGGGGGGCTCGGGCGGGAGGCAGCACGGGGAGGGGGGCTCCGGCGGAGGAGGGGGGCTCGGGCGGGAGGGCTCGGGCGGAGGGGGGGCTCCGGCGGAGGGGGCTCGGGCGGGAGCGGGGAGGGGGGCTAGGGCGGAGAGGGGGCCGCAGGGGAAGGGGGCTCGGGAGGGGGGGCTCGGGCGGGAGGGGGGGGGCTCGGGCGGGAGGGCTCGGGCGGGCGGGGGTCGTAGTAGGAAGTATAACGGCATCAGCGACCGACTGGAGACCGAAGTTAATTCGGTCGCAATAATAGCGACCGATTAGCGACCGATATACATGCGGTCGCTGAAACGGTCTCGGTTATGCGACCGATTATTTCGGTCTCCGAATTGGTCTCTATTTGGGACCGACTAGCGACCGATTAAATCGGTCGCTAATTCGGTCGCTATAGCCACTTTTTCTTGTAGTGATACCACTTCAACTTTATCCCATTCCTCGGGTGTGGGTGCACAAGTGAAACTAGGATCCAACATCATCAACGAAGAAAATGCCTTTCTAAATTCTAAAGCAGATTCCAACATCAAATATGTACTATTCCAACGTGTGGGAACATCTAAACTCACCCATTTCTTACTTTCCAAACCAGCTTGTTGAATGCACTCTTCAAATTTTTGTCGACGAGAAGGTGATCCTCTTACCTTCTTTACACTCATTCGAACACTTTCAATGATAACACCAATTGTGCTCAGCCCATCACGGACAATTAAATTAAGGATATGAGATGAACAACGTACATGGAATAACTTTCCATCACAAAGTAATTTACTACTCTCTGATAAACTCGAAAGAAGCAAGGGAATGCAAGCATCATTAACAGAAGCATTGTCTAAAGTGATGCTCATGACTTTCGAATCAAGATCCCATTCTCTAAGTGATTTCCAAATAACATTTGTAATAATAGGTGCAGTATGAGGATATTCAACCATACAAAACTTTATTATTCGTTTATGCAACTTCCAATTGGTATCCACAAAGTGAGCAGTTATAGACAAGTAACCCAATTCTTGATTGGAAGTCCACATATCCGCTGTTAAACAAACAGAACCAGCCTGTGCTTGACAAAAGTCTTTAAGAATTTTCTTCTCCTTCTTATAGATTTCCATACAATCAGTCTTAACAGAATTTCTTGATAGCATTTTGAATTTCGGATTTAGACTTCTAACAAACCGTTTAAAACCATCATAGCTAACAACTGAAAATGGAACTTCGTGTAGGATAACAAATCGACATAACTCCTTCCGACAAATTTCAGGATCAAATTTCCAATTTGATAATATTTCATTCTCTCCACTAGCTGAATTAGCAGCCAACAATTGCTGTTTAACATTTGTTGTACGATAAGGGCAAACAAAATTAGCATGCCTAGTTAAATGGCTTGTGCCAGCCTTACTAGAACCACTTAACACAGCCTTGCATGCATTGCAACGGGCTTTCTCCACATTTCCAACCACAAATTTAGTAAAATACTTCCATACCTCATATTGTAGACCTCTAGCACGTTTTCGTGAAATAGAAACATTAGTATCTGGTATAGCATCAGAAACCTCAGCCTCATTCACATTAGTTTGATCGGTGACTGATGGAGTGGTGGATTGATTCTCACTTGTCATGATTAAAAACCTAAATCAATATTCAGAGTAATGTAAATAGGAGAACTAGAATTACATATAAAAAGAAAGAATGACGGAATATAATCACTAGAACACATTCATATCAAAGAAGAAAAGAGAAAATCTTTTGTTTATGCGTCAAATAAAAATTTCAGATAGAGGTTCAGGTTCATATGAACATCAAAGTTGACGGAATATAATCAAATACTTATAATCACTAACTATATCAAGATCAATATTAATAGAGCACAGTCAAATGTATATCCCATAAACAAATCAAACAAAATAAACTGAAGAAAAGAAATTAAATATAAACTTTGATTTGATCCAACACCACCAGACGCGGACGGACTGAGCAAATAACCCCTCCCAGGCCCTCCCCTCCCCTACACCTAATCGATTCCCAGGCCTTAGCAAATACCCCCTCCCAGCCTCTCTCTCCCCCCTCTCATGATAGTATGACACCCTTCTTTTTTTTGTCTCTTGCCTCATTATTTTGTGACAGATGGAAGAAGAATAAGTGAAGAAGTAGAACTACGTAGAGAATAAGGGAAGGCAGAGATACAGAGGTGGTTTACCTCCTTTCAGACTCAGGCGGACTTGAAGGCTGAAGCCCTTCCCGTCTCGGTGGTTTCAGCTCTAACGGCACCGAGGGGGGTGAAGATTTGCACCAGATGAAGAAGAGCAGAAACGGCTCGCAGAAGAGCGGATGAGTGACGGCTCCCTCGTCCCTGTCTCGGTGGCAGATAGTCGACGAACTGGCCGTTTCCCAAACCTCCAACGGCAGAGGCAAGTGACGAATGAAGAGGATGAAGAAGAGGAGATGCGGCTCAGAGAAGGGGGATGACGGAAGAAGCCGTTCCCGTCTCGTTGGCAGGTCGTCGATGAACTGCCGTCTCCCAGAGCTCCAACAGCGCCGAGGAGGGTGAAGCGACTCGGAGAACCTGCTGGGGATCCAGCAGCACCGGTGGGGCGGTGGCGCCGTGGCGGTCTGGCGGACAGGAACGTGCTCGGCTGCTCGTGGTGGGAGGCGAACAACTAACCAAGCAATTGATTTCTTCGCCTTTGCCTTGCGCGGGTGGAGGAAATAGATACACCATGTCACCATTAAAGCCCTAGTCAGAGGCAGAGCCGCCGGCCCGCAGAGCCGCAGAGGAGAGGAGCTGAGGAGGTAGGTCTATAGGATCCGTAGAGGGGAGTCGGGGGACTGGCCGACTGGGGAATGGGGAGTGGGGAGGGAGGCGGCCGGAGGCCCAAATGGCAAATGCGTATGCCGTATGCGCAAAGTGCAATCGGGTTCGGCTGTTGAGTGTTGGCTGTTGCCCTAGCGCTGGCCAATATGGGGAATCGGGCTCGCGTACACTGGTGACTGGTGAAAGTGGTGAGTGCCTGAGTGGTGACCGTGAGTCCGTGAGCTGTGAGCCTGTGACTGAATGACAGTCTGACGGACAGAAGGAGTGACGGGTGCAGCGGCCATCGGCGCTGCGGCAACCGGCTATTAATGTATTATGCGAGTAATTTACGACACCACCTCCAACGGGCAACATCACAGTTACTGACTCTTCAAACGTCAATGTCAACTTGTCAAGGGTATGGCATCGACAGATTTTAAGAGTGAAAAGAGTGGAAAGACTTTTTAAAATATATTTTTAAATAATTTATTTTATCATATATTCGGGCCGGGCCAATATGACGGGCTGATCTAGAAGCCCGAGTTAGGCCCGCTTTACAATCGGGCTCGGGCTTTTAAGCCCTATTAAAAACTCACGGGCTGAAAAAGGGTTAGCAGCCCAGCCCAATGTCGGGCCAAGCCCACGGGCCGATCGGGCCAACAAGGCCCATTGACAGCCCTAGCTCCAGCAGGGGTTGCCCACCCAGCCTCCGAACCTGCACGCGGTGTCCATGCGTGATCTTTCTCAAGCTGAATATATATATACACGAGAGAGAGAGAGAGAGAGAGAGAGAGAGAGAGAGAGAGAGAGAGAGAGAGAGAGAGAGAGAGAGAGAGAGAGAGACTCACCAGTCAGGTGTTGTTGCTGGGTGGCGGCCGCCGCGGCCACAACCGGTGATGGGACAGAGTAGAGGAGGGCAACCACGAGGAGACCAACCAGCACCACCACCGGCACACCTTTGGGAGCCATATCCCTCCTTAGTTATTCTTCGCTACCTGGTGTTAACTGGGAAGGGGAGCAAAAGGTTATATAGAACACGGTACAGCAGACTGGAATTAAGTAGCTAGACGAAGTGAGAGTGTGAGAAGGGTTATGGGATTAGTGAGGGGAGCCCCCCAGAAGGGATGATCTCTATTTATAGCCAGTGAGCTGAGGCTCTGGGCTCGGAAGCTGCATGCAGGGGGGCTGCTACATACATGGACGGGATATCGATCGAGTTGCAACTTGCACTACATCGTTGCGTCCCGGCCGGCGGCGGGGGAATTAAAGACAAACGGACTGGCCCCCACCCAGCTCGCCGGCTCTGGCCGCCACACTAATTGCTTTTTGCACTCCAACTTTGACTCGGACGACTTGGGGGGGGGGGGTCCACAGTGTGCATGTGCTCGCGCTTGTGCGTCCCACTGGGCAGCTAGCTAGCTTCGATGGGACACGCACAGTCGTCTTCTTCCTCACCAACCCCTTCATCCGCCCACGCTGCTACCATTCACCGTCGGTCGTCTGTCAATTCCTTGTCCATCAATTAATAAGATATATATGAGCGAGGTCGGTCGACAACCTTGAAGAAGCAGGTTTTTAGATCCTGCCAGGATATGTGCAGATGACGTTCATTTGGCCCCCTCCGAAGTATAAACAAATATATTTGAAATTGCCCCCCTCTCATAAGATCTCTCAAGAAAAACTCGTGCTGCATGCTGACTCACAAGTTAATTACTCTCTCTAATTGTTAAATGTCTATAGTCGATTAGCAAAATTTGGACAAGCCATGATTAGAGTTAATCTAGATAATGTATGAGAGCATTAATCATGCAACTGTCGTCAGATAGCTAGCTGATCACGGACGAATGTTTATACGTGTATATATATATTTGGGGTGAGCATGATTTGATTTGAACATAATTTTTCTCAAGTCAAATCAAAACAAATTAAGAGATTAAACTCGAATCAAACCAAAACAAATGTCTTTAACAAATTATTAACAAGAAACACAACTGATTTTACTAACAAGAACACCAAACTAATAATATCTAACAGTATCCGGACAGACCAACAAGTTTTAAATTCCAACATCTGGATAGTGTTAGAGCTCTGCAAATAGATTAACCCTCGTAGAGAAACCCCATACAGATGAGTCCAAAGCGGTGAAACACATAGATCCTCCTTGTGGACCAACACAAGAAGCGGATGCTGACAAGTAGAGATCAACGCATCAGAGGAAGAGATTATAACACTACAAGAAAAAGAGCTATTAGCGATGTATTTTTTGTGATAGATTTTCTCGTCGTAAAATAGCAACAGATTAACGACGTAAGAAAATTAAATCCGTCGCAACATTATGGAGTGCATGTTTTTGAGACGTGTAGAGGCTAATTAAAAAGTGTTATCTTGACCTCGTACTACATCTGTACGATTTGGAGCATCTGACTACCCCAATTTAAAACATGCAACCACTGAATCGAACTTCAAAAGGAGTCCTAAGTGTGATCTCAGGGATAACCCTCCGATATTTAAGCCAATAATGAACGTGAGAGCAAAACGGGAGAGTTAGAAAGGAGGAGAAGAGAGCTAGGGGAAGCGAACGAGTACTCGACTGAGGGGCGACTGCTCGAAGGAGTCGGGGCTCAAATGCGAAGGGGAACTCTCTATCGTTATCTCTTTCTCTCTCTCTCTCTCTCTCTCTCTCTCTCTCTCTCTCTCTCTCTATATATATATATATATATATATATATATATATATATATATATATATATATATATATATATATATATATATATTTATTTATTTATTTATTTATTTATTTATGTGTGGGATTCCTTCTCTAGCCCTGTGTTTGTATGCCATCATGTAGGTGAGTTGTTGTAGGCCAATCACCCTCTTTTTATCCCCGTAGTTCTATCTGTGATCTATTTATACTAGTTGTGGTGGTGTCTGTCTCTTTCATGACTTACCGAGGGCGTGGTTAGTGGAGCTAAGCGTTGATAGATCATGGGATTGTCCATTATCCACTCGCAAATGAGTTTATATATCATGGGCCTCTATAGGATTAATATAATATATATATGTCCTCTGACAAAATAAATTATGCAATAGAAAATATAATGGTTAATTACAAGAATGATCCCCTTGCATGCACAATTGTAGGGTTATTCACATTCCTCTATAATCTGTTATGTAATCCTGGTTGACCTTTTACTAAATTTGAGAAATTAAGGGCCAAAATATATATATCCCTAATTAATTTCATTACGCACGTGCTCTCTCTCTCTAATAAGGTTATATGACGATGATGATGATGATGATTGGACTCTCATCCACCCTATGAGATTAATTAAGACTCTTAATTAGACACCTATATACCCACCATATATATATATATATATATATATATATATATATATATATATATATATATATATAGAGAGAGAGAGAGAGAGAGAGAGAGAGAGAGAGAGAGAGAGATTAAGTACTCCTCTTTCTTTCACAAGAGGGTTCAAGCACTCCTTGTTCTTTCATAAGGGGCTTCATACACTCCTCCTTTCACGAGAGGCTTCTTTCTTTCATGAGTGACTTCATGTCCTCCTCTTTCTTTTACGAGGGGCTTCATGCACTCCTTGTTCTTTCAAGAGGGGCATCATGTACTCCTTTTCCATGAGTTGGTTGATGCTTCCTGTACTGCTCTTTCGCAAGAGTTGGTTGTTTGGGCAAGACTTTCAGAGCTAGTCATCGCGGGGGATATCTTTAGGCCTTAGGCTTCCCCTCGCTATAAGAGTGAGCTCGCGGTAAGACTACTAGGTTAGTAAGTTGCCCCCCTGCATTAGGCCCAGTGCATTTGGTTGAATGAAGAGGGTGTTGGCGTTGTTCCCGATCAGCTTGGTTGGTGTAGGTTTCATGGCATCTTGATTGGATTTCCACATATGACTCCAAAATGTTGCATGTGTTACAACCGTATTACAATCGAATTATCCGATTATCCGTATCCGTTCCGTTTTAAAATCCGAATTATCCGATTCAAATTCAAAAGTATATAAATATAATTATAAAATATTAAAAGTATATAAAATATAATTATAAAATATCATAAATATATAAAATAAATTTTAAATTAAAATATAATTATAAAATGTCTACATTTCTCTATAATATTATTTATTTTATAATATATTATTTAAAAATATGTATTATATGATATATAATATTTCGAACGGATATTTTTCGAAGCGAATATTATAATATCTGTATCCGCTCCGATTCGAATTCGGATATTATCCGTATCCGAAAAAACGAATACGAATCGAAGCGGATCCGGATAATATCCGTATCCGTTGACAGACCTAGGCACAAGTCACGTCGCTTCTACTCCTTTCCGGGGGAGGCCTCTTGTCTTGTGATTTGGCCTTGCCTAGCATTACTCTCGTCTGTCTGGGAGGAGCCCACGAAGGCCTCCTTTTATAGCTAGCTGGCCGCAGGTGGGGCACGCCCGTGGCAATGAGGCCTGCGTGCTTGAAATGACCAGATTGAACGATGCAGTGGCCGGAGCAGCAGGAGTTCCGGGATGCGGAGCATTACACGGCATTAAAAGAGACATATATACTGATGGTAGCCGGCCGTGATGGCACATTTGAAATATCGAAACAACATGGGGGATCGGATTATGCAGTAGCTGGGAGATGTGGCCAGATTTAGCATATATTACACTTCACCAGATGTGGCTTATATATCATGCACGATATAACACACATATATATAATTCAGAATGCACAATCCAATTCCAAAAAGTTTAGGATACAATAT
Source organism: Amorphophallus konjac (assembly GCA_022559845.1). Lineage (NCBI taxonomy): Eukaryota > Viridiplantae > Streptophyta > Magnoliopsida > Alismatales > Araceae > Amorphophallus > Amorphophallus konjac. Next base: position 17,218 of record JAHNEJ010001252.1, on the reverse strand, counting down.
CGATATTGGCACGAAATTGTTTTTCTTAATTAGTAAGGTGAATATTGGCTCTGTTCGGGTTGAAGAAGAACAATTACCATTTGGAGGAGGTTGGTAACAATCTTAATGCATGGTTGGATACAATATCGATGTTGGGATATAAAATTTTATTTTTCTTAATTAATAAGGTGATTTAAGTTTGTCCAAGATAGTAAAATTCTGGACGTGAAAGAAAGAAAGAAAAGAGAGGGACATATAATAGTCACAGCACAGAGCAATATTATCCATATATATATAGCCTTCTTATTAGAAAAGCCAGAGATACACCCAACTTATTCCATCTCGTAGGTCTGGTCAAACAGCAGTGGAGAGCCACCTTCATTATTACATGATCCAGCACACATCACTCTAGGATTCTTCCACATTTTATAATATATATATATATATATTATATGATAGTGGTACAAGTGGGAGCATGCATGCATGCATGGTGGAGTACTTGAACTGTGTTGTTGTCTAGTTCCGTGGTCCGCCGCCGGGCTTGGCCGTGGCATCATGGGCGGGGATCATTTGGCCATTCGAGCAGCAGTAGCCGCGGCAGACGCCGTGTTGGAACCAGCAGCAGCGGCATCGGCGACCTTGCTTGCTGTCGCCCACCCCAGCAGTACTATCTTCAGCTCCAGCAGGGGTTGCCCAGCTCGCCTCCGAACCTGCACCCTCTGCAGTTCCATCGTGGTATATATACACGTATGCAGAGCAATATTAATTAAATAATGTCCAAGATGCATGTACTAGCTAGTCTAACAACATATTAATGTCAAAGAGGTCAAGTGATCATAGTATATAAATATATATAGATGGCAGTGGCCGTGCGTGGTGTTTCTCAAGCAGAACACATATATATAGAGACTGAGAGAGAGATCTACTCACCAGTCAGGTGTTGTTGCCCGGTGGCGGCCGCCGCGGCCACAACCGGTGATGGGACCGAGTAGAGGAGGGCAACCACGAGGAGACCAAGCAGCACCACCACCGGCACACCTTTGGGAGCCATATCCCTCCTTAGTTATTCTTCGCTAGCTGGTGGTACAACAGACTGGAATTAAGCTGCTAGACGAAGTGGGAGTGTGAGAAGGGTTATGGGATTGATGATGGAAGGCCCCCAGATGTGATGGTCTCTATTTATAGCTGGTGAGCTGGAGCTCTGGGCTCGGAAGCTGCATGCAGGGGGGGTGCATGCATGGACGGGAGATCGATCGAGCTGCAACTTGCAATACATCGTTGGGTCCCGGGCGGCGCCGGTGGAATTAGAGATAATAGACTGACCCCCACCCAGCTCGCAGGCTAGCTTCGATGGGACACGCAGAGTCGTCTTCTTCCTCACCTACGCCCTTCATCCCACCCACGCTGCTACCATTTACCGGCGGCCGTCTATCAATTCCTTGTGCTATTAATTAAGATATATATGAGCGAGGTTGGTCGACAACCTTGAAGCAGGTTCTTATATCGTGCCAGGATATATATGTGTAGACTGCAGATGACGTTCATTTGGCCCCCTCCGAAATATATATATCTGAAATTGCCCCCCGCTCATAAGATCTCTCAAGAAAAACCCATGGTGCTGAGCTGACTCACAAGTTAATTGCTCTCTCTAATTGTTAAATGTCTACAGTCGATTATCAAAGTTTGGACAAACCATGATTAGAGTTAATCTTGATAGTGTATGAGAGCATTAATCATGCAACTGTCGTCAGGTTGCTGATCACGGACCAATTTATATATGAGTATATATCTGAGGTGAGCACGATTTGATTTGAATAATTTTTTTCTCAAATCAAATCAAAATAAATGGAGAGGTCAATCCGAATCAAACCAAAACAAATGTCTTTAACAAATTATTAACAAAAAACACAACATATTTTACTAGCAAGAACACCAAACTAACAATATTTAACAGTATCTGGACAGACCAACAAGTTTTAAATTCCAACATCTGGATAGTGTCAGAGCTCCCTAAATAGATTAACCCTCACAGAGAAACCCCAAACAGACAAGCCCGAAGCGGTGAAACACACAGATCCTCCTCGTGGACCAACACACAAAGCGGATGCTGGCAAGTAGAGATCAACGCATCAGAGGAAGAGATAACACTACAAGAAAACGAGCTATCGGCAATGCATTTTTTGTGATAGATTATCCCATCGCAAAGTAGCAACGAATTAGCGACGGTAACATATCAGTGACGGAAGGAAAATTCATATTAACATTATGGAGTGCATGTTTTTTGAGACGTGTAGAGTTTAAAAAATGTTACCTTAATCTCGTATTATATCTTTACGATTTATTTGGTCAGAAAGAGCGTCTGACTATCTCATAGAAATCAGTTTATCCGATTTACTTTGGTTTCTAAAAAATAAAAATCAAATCAGATCTTACTCTCAAATCAATTCAACTCTTAACCAAATCGAAATGTTTACCATTTCAATCGGAACTAAATCAAATCACAATCTATGAATTGAGAATTGGATTACACGTTAAACCCAAGCTATGCTCATCCCTGACCCACACGTACGCATACATGTAACACTGAAGTCGAGGGTCGACATCAGAAGGGGACGCGCGGGGAGTCTTTTCGGCCGGAAAGAGTGCGTGTTCTGATATTATATGCGTACAAATGAATCGACGGGGGCGCCACCACCGCAGGCTGGAACGAGAGAACGGCCAGCGGACAAGCAGATGCAGTGGAAGGCATGCACTGAAAGGCTGGCAGTGAACCACTGAACCCCACCCGCCCCCCTACTTAAATTTGCTCGCCAAATTTGACTCGACCACTGGTGGGAATAGCTACGCAATATATATATATATATACTAGTACGTTGTTTGTGCCCCCATGGATCGATGAGCAGCACATAAATTAATAATTAGTACGTTGTTTGTGCCCCACGTACGTACATTCCTTATCCCCCCAGCATGCAGTGACGATGGATCGACGTGTCTACCCATTTTTCACGTCCTTCCAAATTAATTCCGCCCCCACACCCACTAGAGTTTGGTTGGCTTCCATTTTTCCGAAACTATACATATATATCTATATATACATATATATTTCTATTCCCAAGTGATCATGATGACAACTACCAGAAAAAAATGGATCAACAGGTGTACTTTACTTTCCGACCCCATTAGATTTAAAGGTTGGATCAGGATGTGAGTACTGAATGTTAAAACATGTTAATAAAATAACTCACGAGAGACTCTTAATGTAATTTACCCACAAAGATTCTTTGTTCACGGGGTGAGGTGATTTATTTGCGCCGTCACCCTGATTAATTAGGAGGGGGATGGGTGTGAGGAGAGCTAGCGGATGGGGTCGTTGCTCTTTCTCGTCAGATTGAATAACCCAACCGGTTATCAAACCGGACCTAAGAGATTTAATTTGCACCCGTGAGAATTGTCTTTTCAAAAATTTAGTGTGAGACTAACGAATCCGTTCTTCCACTTAATTAATAACCCAATATTGTGGGGTCGTCGCTTTTAAGAATGCTTGTTGATTACATCCTTGAACAATTGTGTATCCATTTATATATTGCGGTGCAATTTCATGTGAATCAATTTTATAGAAAATGGAGGTTGGGGTCGACCATTTCTATCAATGTCTAGCTATATCTTTCGTTCTACAGCTCTTTTTTTAACAACTAGTACGTAGTTCTCGGTGGTAAGAATAAATTCATTGTGTAGAAATTCTAAGGAACACCTTGATAATAGAATAAGATGGGTTAAGATGAATTATTCATACATGATTGAGTTATTTAAATTTGGGAGTTGGAATATATCACTGGGGATATGATAAGATTAAGACCTTTAATATGAAGCTAACTTATTCTATCTCTCTCCAATGATATCTTACTCATCCCCGGTAAAATAGATACCAAATTAAAAATATAAAAATTCAGTAATAGTCCATCCTGGGTCTTCCCGAGTTAACTTAATCTAATCTATTATCAAAGTGACTATAAGAGCCTTGATGTCATGTCATTAGCCTTGTTCTCGAGCAATATTCCTCTCTTTTTTTTGTTCCCCTTCGATCTACCCGTCACATAATTATGTGTTGGCAAACAAATCTAATCGAGATATGCCTTCTACCAACCGGTACTTTTGCAGCTTCCTAATGATACCGTGCATTGTTCAATGCTAGCTAGAGGATGGTCTGTGCTAATTCTTTTCCCATCAGACATATAATTGAGGTACGTCTTCTACCAATCGATGATTCTACAGCTTCTTAATCATACTATGGATAAGTTTGTGCAGTAATGCGGTGGTTCATCTCTTCTTTTTTGTTAGGGAAGGTCGTAAATTTGACCCGTGCCTCCGTCGCGAGATACAGATTTTTTCACGTTCATCCCCCCTCCCTCTGCCCTAAAAAAAATAATAAAAAATCATACTGTGGATGAGATAACATATTGATCAATGTCAATAATATTTTTTTTTGGAGTGATTCAGACTTGACTAGAGTTGCTATCACTGATAATGCATCTACCACACTAAAATGCGATTGAGTTACTGTCGTCGGATAGTTGACTGATGTTTAGTAGATTATACTTCAGTCGTTAATTTGACGAGTAATACTTTGTTAATTGATTTGTCATGTCTTGCTAACTGATTCCTATCACTTTTCCTTTGGAATTGCCTCCAAAGGTCACTGTTCCTCCTCCTTTCAGTTCCAAACTAGTGAGTTGCGTTGACCAATCACCAAACATAGGTCGAGTCGTCGCGGTTTGTGAACCATTTTTTCTCCGGACTATTTTGGGTGCTTGCAAGAGAATGAGTTCTCAGGTTTAATGGTCACGAAAAAAGTGGCCATTTGAGATTTATTGCTCATCTTGGCAACGTGTGCATTCTTCACCTAGGGATACATATATTGCTGGTAAAGGATCACCTTGGAAACCATCACTTCATGATCTGCCAACGTCACATCTTAAAGATTTAATTTGTTGCCTTCATATATTACTTATGAGACCTGAGTGAGGACATCTTAGGGGCTATTTAAAAAAAATTAAAAAGATAAATAAAATTAAAGATAAAGCACTCGCAAGAATTGTATCACATTTTGGATGTGTAATAAGTCAAATTCTTAAAAAAATATTTACTTTAATTTATTTCTAAAAAATTTATCCTATACATTCATATCTAATATTTTTTTATTTTTTAATATAAGAGGATCCTATCTATCTACGTGACGGTAACGAGAGAAACGATGGCGTACATAGAGGGAACATAGGACATTTCTTGATTTTTTGGACTAATGTTGTATATAAATCGTACTTTTTAAACACTATTTGAAGAATTTTGATACTATTTTAACGACGAAATTATATTTTTTTTCATTTCAAATTGTGTGTTTGATGTGTGTGAGATTTTATATTTTTATGTAAATCAAGAAATATTTTTTTTAAAAAATAATTAGCGAGGGAAGGGGTCCCTCCCGAACTGAAATTACAGGAGCAAAGTTAGTGGTAGAGTAGAGACGAAATGTCTTAGCGACGGAAATGAGTATGTCTCTAATCCGTTGCTAACCGAGGTAAAATTAGCGACGAAATATTAGATACGGCGATCGGTATCACTAATCCGTCTCAATTTTGAGATGGAATAGAGACGACTTAGCTTCATATTTAAATAGTGATGGACGATCCTTTCTTTCTTAGACCGGAGGTGGATGGCTACCGGTGAGAGGACGAGAAGGGAGAGGCTGCAGTTGCGGCAGGCGTCTGGCGACGTCGGAGATCCTTACCTCGCTCCTTGGACTGGAGGTGGACGGCAACCAGCAAGGAGGAGAAGGGAGAGGCTACGGACCTGCCAGGGCCACTAGCGAGGGGCCAACGAGGGCTACAAGGGCGAGAGGCCGAGGGCTGCGGGGCTTAGTGTGTGTGTCTCAGCGACACCGCATGTGTTAGTGTGAGATTTAATTAAGGTTCAATAAAATTGACAAAAATACCTCCGGTCCATAGAAATCGATTTATCCCGTTTAGTTTGATTTCTAGAAATTGAAAATCGTACCAAACCGATTTTTTAAATTCGATTCGACTTTTAATCAAATTGAATTATTTGAAATTTCAATCCGAATCAAATCTACGGATTATAATTTAGATTACGAGTTAATTAAACTTAAATTATGCTCATCTCTAATATATAATAATAATAATAATAATAATGATGATAATAAAAATAATACAAATAATAATAATAATACAAATGAAGTCGAGGGTCGACATCAGAAGGGGACGTGTGTGAAGACTTTTCGGCCGGAAATAGCACGTGTTTGATAGTGTCATATTTATATGTGCGTTTATATATATATATATATATATGTATATATATATATGGCATTGAAACGGGGGGCGCCACCGCCGCAAAGCTGCAAGGAGAGAAACAGCCAGCAGACAAGTAGACGTAGTGGGAGCACTGAGAAAGGCTGGCAGTGGACCCCCACCCGCCCACTTTGTTCGCCCGGCCCACTTAATTTGCTGGCCAGATTTGAGTGGACCAGTACTGGTGGGGATAGATAGATGCAGACCCAATCTATGTGTCGCGTTGGATGAGATGAGCAGCTAATAATTAAATTAATTAAGCCTCGTTAATTAATTAATGGTACTGTCATCTTCGTCCCCCTCGCTGTCATCTTTCTTGATCCACTGATAGATTTGGTTGCCATCACATTCCTCTACCCATTTTTCACGTCCCTTCCAAATTAATTAATTAATTCCGCCCCCACACCCACTAGAGTTAGGTTGGTTTCCATTTGTTGAAAATTTGAGTATCTATATAGATGGACAAACAAAAGAGGAGGAATAAGAAAGAGAGGAGAAGAGACTAAATCACAAGAACACAGATATTTACGTGATTCGGAGACGACGTGTCTTCCTACATCTACGGCTGCAACATGGTTTTCATTATATCATCACAACCAGATGCAATACAAAGAGAGTTCGCACCCTTTTATATAAGGAGATTAGGACGTCCCAAAGTCAGGATTACAAAGATAATAACAATGTTCTTTTTATACAAAGAGATCTCCGCGACCTGATCGCGTAAGTCGATCTGCGTGTAAAGACATACGATGACGAATTCAAACTCCACACTCTAACTATATATATATACATATATTCTCCGGTGATCATGACAACAGAAAAAAAAAGAATTGAAGCTCCATTAATGGGACCGCCATCTTCCTCCCCTTGTTCCCACGTACGTACATTCCTCATCTCCGATCCGACCGACAAGCTTCTTAACGTTACTTGCCACAACTACCTACGATTATGTTAGTCATAGCCCGTAAAATTAATTCCGCCCCCACTAACCAGAGTTAGGTTGGTTTCCATTTTCTTAACTAATTACCAGAGGTAAAGAATCGAAGCAGGTGTGTTAATTTTGTTCTCCAGCTAGCGCCCCCACTAGATTTCTTTTTCATGGTTGGTTCTCGTTTTCGATGACGAAGATAATTAATTTGCAGAAAATTAATTAAGGACGTTGATCGATGAAAACACGTACAGCGAGAGTTAGTTGTCTTGAAAAATGAAAATTAAAATATCCTCACATGACGTAGTTAGCGACTATGGAATGCACGAGCGCGGGGCAATTTCAAATGGGTAATTCTCACGACTAATATTTAGTGCATCCATCGCATTAATTACACACATCGACGAGTGTAATTAGTGTAATATTTAATATAAATTTTTTTTAATTTTTTTTAGTAATATTCACGTCTGATTAAGATGATGTGTCGTTCACGTCACCGAATGGCGTGACGTGGAGACTAATTAAATAAAAATTTACCCCTCCGTGAATAGTAAAATAGACTCAATTTCACTATTCATGTAGTTTAGATTTTATATTTACTTAATCTTCACGTCACGTCATTCGATGACGTGAACGACACACCAATTTAATTAGTCGTGAGAATTATTTAAAAAAATTAAATATATATATATATTTAATATTACACTAATTATATCGATAGATATAATTAATGTAATGGGTGCACTGAATATTACTAAATTTTTATTATCCGTCTCGAACGACAATACATTCATTATCACGTGAGTCAATCTCGTCTCGGACAGATAATCGTACGGAACGGATAACCATCCTCAACAGGTCTCTAACATCACTCATTTTAAATACATTTCAAAGGATGATGGGGATGCGGACGAAGGCCACTGTGACCCCCAAGTCCTCGAGTCAAATTTGGTGGCCAGAAAGCAAGTAGTGGCCCAGAGCTGAGCACCCAACGATCTATTGCAACTCGATCGATCTCCCGCCGCATGCAGCTTCCGAGTCAGAGCCCCAGCTCACCAGCTATAAATAGAGACGATCCCATCAGGGGGTCTTCGAACAAACCTTCTCACTCCCACTTCGCCTACTTAATTCCAATCTGCTAGCGAAGAATAACTAAGGAGGGATATGGCTCCCAATGGTGTGCCGGTGGTGGTGCTGGTTGGTCTCCTCGTGGTTGCCCTCCTCTACTCTGTCCCATCACCGGTTGTGGCCGCGGCGGCCGCCACCCAGCAACAACACCTGACTGGTGAGTCTCTCTCTCTCTCTCTCTCTTTCATATATATATATATATTCAGCTTGAGAAAGATCACGCATGGACACCGCGTGCAGGTTCGGAGGCAGGGTGGGCAACCCCTGCTGGAGCTGAAGGTAGTACTGCTGGGGTGGGCGACAGCAAGCAGGTTCGCCGGTGCCGCTGCTGCTGGTTCCAACGCGGCATTTGCTACCGCTACTGCTGCCTGAATGGCCAAGTGATCCCCGCCCATGATGCCGCGGCCAAGCCCGGCGGCGGACCACGGAACTAGACAACAACACAGATCAAGTCCACCGTGCATGAATGCATGCTCCCACCCGTACCACTACCACATATATGGTGGATATATATAAATATATAGACATGTATTATCAAAGGGTGGAAGAATCCTACAGTGATGTGTGCAGGTTCATGTAATAATGAAGGTGGCTCTGGTCCAGTGCTCTTTGACCTGGCCTACCAGATGGAATAAAAGTTGGGTGTATCTCTCGCTTTTCTATTATATATATATATATATATATATATATATATATATATATATATATATATATATATATATATATATATATATATATATATATATATATATATACTCCCTCCCCACTTTTAAAAGTGACGTAAATTTAAGTTTACTCAAGATCTAACCGTTGGATTAATATTTGATTAATATTTGCCTATTCAACTAATTTGATCGATCAGAATCTGGCCGTTAGATTTCCAATTAAGATCTGATTATTGGATTTGGTCTCGATTTAGATCCGATCTTTGGATGATTTAAATTACAAAAAAAATTGATCATTAGATTTTGTTCTCGATCAAAATTGGACAATTGGATTTAAGTTTCATTGATCTAACAGTTGGATTTTAAGTTTCACTGAACCGACGATTTAAGTTTCATTGATATGGCGATTTAAATTTCATTACTTCTGATCTAAATCTGATCAACATCTGACTGCTAAATTTTATCTTGATCAAAATATGACCAAAATCTACATGTTAGGTGATATTTTTTATTTGTGAGGTATAGCATTCCGTCTCCAATCCGTCGTCTATATTCCATCTTTAAAGTATAAGAATTATTGTGACAAAAAGTATTCGGTCACTAATCCGTTGCTATAGCTCAAGTAATTTTGCGACGCACTCACTTTCGTCTCTAATCTCTCTAAAGTATAAGAATTATTGTGACAGAAAACATTCCGTCACTAATCAGTCGCTATAACTCGCTTCCTTCTGTAATCCGTCTGTAAGGTATAAAAATTTTTGTGACGAAGGGGTGGGCCCCACCGCTCTCCTCACACACAAAGGATTTAACCGAGGTCGGTTAGGAGTCGCTTAGGCTAGTCGCAGTCAACAAATAGTGTAACGACCTAAGATCCGGATACCGAGAAGGGCCCGATACCATTCGAATCCTGACCGCCGCCCACGAGTCGGAAGACTCGAAAGGGCGAAAAGGAGTGTGAAGGCACAAAAAATAGGAAGTAAAACAGGATAATTCAACAATTAACAGAAATAAATAAATAACTACTACAACAAGAGAGTCCAGTCCAACAGAAAGTACAGTCTAAAGCAGTAAAAGGTACCACATACCGAGTGAACACTCGGCCCGGTGAGCTGGCAACTAGAACCGCCACGTAGCACTGTCAAACCTCGAAGAAGAACCGCCGCACCTGAAAAGTAGGGATGAATCTCCAAAACAGAGACTCAGTAGGGGTCATGTGGAACCTGTGGACGTATAAAATTGCACGTCCTTATGTCCCGCTAAGCCCCCGCATTAATGTCAAAGTCGAAAGAAGAAGACCCGGGGAGACCGGTCATCCAGAGCTCCGAGAGAATACTACCGTCTGGCAAATCCCCACATTTACACGGGCACATTAAATGACAAGAAAAATATAGGATACCCTCCTGAATTTATACACTGCCATGGACCCACACACGGGTCCCTAACGGTGAAGAAATATCCCAAAGAGTGCACAACTTCAAACTCCTAAAGCAAAGGCAGAAACCCTTTCAAACGGCACACCCCCTACCCTTTCAACGGCACACTGCCTAAACAAGCCCCAGCGGCACCCTTGAGGTGCCTCCAGCGGCACGCTCTTCAGCTGCCCCTCAACGGCATACCCTTCAAGTGCCTTCAACGGCACACCCTCAGGTGCCTTCAACCGCACACCCCTCAGGTGCCTCCAACGGCACACTTCTTAGCTACCTTCAACGGCACACCCAAGTGGCCGTTCAACGGCACACCCGTCAGCTACCTTCAACGGCTCACCTCCAGGTGCCTTCAGTGGCACACCCTCAGCTGCCCCAGCGACACACCCTTGAAAGCCCCTTCAGCGGCACGCCCAAACGTGCCCCCTCCAACGGCACGGGCGTTCTGCTTCCTCCAGCGGCACAACGGTCTGGCCCTCCAGCGGCACAGCGTGAACTCCCCCGAACGGCACAAACCGGCAAGATACACAACGGTCATTAGAGGGGCCCCTTGGCTCGCAATGTGGCCATGTCAACGCCAGCTAACCCCCTGCCTTGGTGTCACCCTCCGGTTGGGTGAGAGAGATCTTCACTTGACGAGGAAGATATTGAAGTCAACCTCGGATGGCAGTGCCATCATGAGGTCGACCCCGTCAACGGCCCACCTATAAAAACCCTCTCAGAAAGAAAAAGAAAGAAGGCTGAAGGCACCCATTCGAGGAGAGCAAGAGAGAAGAAGAAGAAGAGAAGAAGAAGGTAGAGGAGAGCATGGAGAAGAGGAGGGATTACATTGTATAGGGAGGGGGATGGATGGCAGTGAAGGGGGTGATCACCCTTCCTCATCCTAACCTTCTCCCCAAACTTTTCTCTCTTGGTCTTCCCCGTTCTCACCCACGTTTGCTCGGATATATTGCATCACGCTTGGTCTTCTGGCCATGATTTTTGTCATCTTGAGTTTGTCATGAATGGAATACATTTTGGCTTTACCTTCTGTTGTTGCATTTGCTGTCTTCTCCCCGTCCCTGATCTGTGGTTTGCATCTTTCCCCCCGGGGTCTTCTAGCTTCGTTATGGTTTTCCCCTCGTACCGTCAGTCAGCTTGGCTCCGCTCGCAGGGATTCATCTACTAGCCGGGAAAGAGCCCTCCCTTCAAACCCATGGTACTCATTGCCATTCGAACCCCTCAGTCATCATACCGTTCAAGTCCTCTCACAGCGCGCCCAATCCCGCCCCCAGCGGTACACCATTGAGTCTGCCCAGCGGCACGCTCTTCCCTAGGTTTGTCCAGTGGTACAGCGTCCCATCCTCTCGCTTGGCGGTACACCCCCTTTGGCTGCCTCAGCAGCATGCCCCTAGCGGCACACCATTGAGTCTGCCCAGCGGCACGCTTGGCCCTGGGGTTGTCCAACGGCACAGCCTCCCATTCTTTCGCTTGACGGTACACCCCCTTTGGCTGTCCAGCGGCACACTTCCTCTATTGGCCAGCCCAACGGCAAACCCTTGGACTGTCAGCCTGGCACCCCTGGCCCATCATTTCTCCGCTGTACTCATAGCTCGTATCAGTCTAGGGATTTCTCGTTCGGCGTTTTCTCCGAGTTTTTTTCGAAGTTTCCCCAAACGTGACTGCCTAGGTGTGAGCGACGTCACGCGGTTCGGGGTTCGATGGAGCGGGGAAGAGGATGCGGAGAGCCCGCGGGCTCCTCTTTTTGTTTGTTTTGCTGTTTGCTACAACACAGAGATGAGAGAAGAGAGAGAAGGGGCCACCACGGGAGATTGCTCCGGCGGGGCGAGCGGGACAAGTATAATATAGCAAGATATGGGGTTCAAACGGCCATAGCGGGAAGTGACTCGCCGCGACCTCGGGGGGACGGGAATGGTGCAGAAATTAAATAACAAGAATTGAAACGGCCATTGGGGAAGTGACTCGCCGCGGCCTCGAGAATATGAGCAGAATATAGCAGAATATAAAGAGAGTATAAGAACGGAAATTTAAACGGCCATTGGGGAAGTGACTCGCCGCGGCCTCGATGATATGAGCAGAATATAACAGAATATAGAGAGAATGTAAGAACGGAAATTTAAACGGCCATTGGGGAATTGACTCGCCGCGGCCTCGATGATATGAGCAGAATATAACAGAATATAGAGAGAATGTGAGAACAGAAATTTAAACGGCCATTGGGGAAGTGACTTGCCGCGGCCTCGATGAAAAGATGTGATCGCCAGGGGCCGAAAGACCCCAAAATAAGAAAGTGATCGCGCCTACCTCAAGAGCGGAAGATGGCGGGTTGCTTCTTCCTCTCCTTCCGGCCGGCCGACGGAGAGGGCTTTCCTCGGCTACCCTTGCAACACAACGACAAACAAATGACAAGTGGCTTAGAAAGAAAAATGTGTAGTATTCATATCCTTGCAATAAAAATGACGAAATAACGGGAAGACACACACCTGGTTGGTGTTATCTTTTAAACCCCTCTCGGACTCGAGTAGGAGGAAAATGAGATGATGGATGCGAGATGATGAATGCAAAAGAACTACGAAGAAAAGGAAAGAGTTGGCTTATTGGATGTGCCGGTGGTGAAATTCGACGGAGCTCCGGCAGCGTGGGGACGACGTAGAAGCGCGGTGGATGAAGACGACCTTCCTCTCGCGAGCGTGGGCACCCGAGAAGCCGGCAGAACCTCCACCTACAAAAGACCCCACGGGTTAGAAAAATGACTCCGTAGCCTCTGGGCTCCGGCAGCCTATCGGATCACTGCTTAGCTCCCCTAGAACTGAGGGGGTGGGCCTCTATTTATAGAGCTCCGGAAGGTGGACGCGTCCAGGACCCTGGACACCTCCATCAGGGCCGAAATAATATTTTATTCTATTTTTATTGATTTTTTTGGAATACTTTTGTGGAGGCGTCCAGGGTCCCGGACGCCTCAAGCAAGTCCACCGAAAACCGACGACGGCCGCACGCGGTTCGGCACAACGCGTGGTTTTGTGAGCGGCGCCTCGTGATTCAGAAATGGGCGCGTCCAGCTGACCGGACGTCTCTATATTTTGGATTTTTTCACACACGATAAACCGTCGTTCGGTGGCCGGCGCCCGTGACGGAGTTAATGGAGGCGTCCACGGGCATGGACGCCTCCAAAAATATATTATTTTATTATTTCTTTGTCTTTTATGATAGGGCTGGCATTTTTTATTTTTTTATTTGTTTTTATGGAGGCGTCCAGGGACCTGGACGCCTCCATCAAAATATATTATTATTATTTTTTTTTTGTTTTATTTTATGCCAACTGGCATTTTACAAACATATATATATATTTTTGTTTTTTATGGAGGCGTCCAGGGGCTTGGACGCCTCCATTAAAATATATATATTTTATATTTTTTATTTGGTTTTGGGCCCTGAGAAAAAATAATAAAAAGATTAAAAAGATGGGGGCGTCCAGGGACCTGGACGCCCCCATTAAGACCCAACCGGGTCCTCGGATCAGGCGTCGGTGGCCGCCCGATAGACCCCCTTCTTGATTCCGGAACCTCCTGATGCGTCCGACTGGTGTTGATGCCGTCCGAATGCCGTGACGAGACGAGACGATTCCGGATGCCGAAAAGGGCAGAAGAAGACTCAAGAAAAGGAAGTACTCAAGTGATTCAAAACGCGTAAGCTATCGCAGGGCGTTGTTTAGTAATATGAGACTTTCTCAGGAGACGTCAGGAATGGCGTGTCTACAGCTGCCCCGCCTTGTCGTCTGCTTTGCAAGGGAGCGATACGTAGTGGAATGGTATCGAAGTGGAGTGAAATGGAGTGGGAGCGGACTGATAAGTCGATGCCAATGTGTGATGAGACACGCTTTTGACGTTACTGTTTGGAATCTTTCCTTGGAGTTTCAATGAGGCGACCTTGAAGAAGATCTTTCAAATATTGACGATTGCTTGGACGGAGATCAAATAAGGGAGGGTGAGATGTGCGCTCAGGCACGAAACAAAAGGAGACCAACTTCTCGGTGTGGAAGTACCTGGGTCGTAAACCGGAGGTTTCACCTTTGGAGAGCAGTTACCAGCCAATGTGGAAGTGCTGCGACCAAGGTGGGTCAAAAAAAGGGTAAAGGAATATCTGAGGGTCTGTCCAAACAAGGGTCTCCTTTGGAAGAGCAGCGTAGGGCTGTCTCAAGGGAACTCAGTATTTCATTCGGAGTGGAATATCTCATATTTGTGGGAATTGAAACACAACAGCTTTCACAATCGAATCACTTGAATGATCTTCCGTAATAAATCAAGTCCTATATGAATGCATGCCGGGTTTAAAGAAAAATTCAAAACAAACTAAAATAGAAAATAGCCAAAGATAATATTGTTAACTTGTGAAGAACGGGTCAGGATACCGATCCGGTGAGCTGATACTGGGCTGGGGCCCGTTTATCCACGCACCAACTCACTGAACGGAACCGTCGTCCCCATGCTACCACAAATCAACGGCCTATCCGTACAACCCAAACTCTTCCGGGATCATCACCGTTTTTGTTGAAGGGAAACTCAAATCCCAGATTCGTTCGGGCCGCAAGGTCCTTGACATGTTCTAGTAGCGTAGGTATCATATACTATGATGCATGACATGGTGGGACCAACCAATGAAAGGTGGGACAGGAGATAGGACAAAGACGTCCGTTAGTAAAACCTGCACAGGCCAGCAAAGGTTAGCAACATCAAAAGATAGCAGAATCGCACCTCAGTTCAAAGGAGATCCAGACAAAATCTTGACAATGACCACTGATGTGACATGTTCTGTCATGTAGCACCCTTCCCTTCCTATAAGAACTCCCCTTAGGCTAGTTCATTCAAATGCACCAAGGTGGGTTTTGGAAGCTCAGGAGAGGAAGGAGAAGAGAATCTAGAGATCTTCAGGATGGAAGGAGAGTCTTCCCGCGTTATGCAGAGGAGCAAGCCTAGCAGCGAGATTAGGCGACTTTCCGACCTCGAGGGTCATCTGAGTGGGACGATCATGTCGCATATGGTAAGCTGACTCTTTTCAAATTTCTCCACGTGAACCTTCTTCTTACTTCCTTCATTTCTTCTTCTTTCCTCTTCCAGCCATATCCACTCTTCCCAGGCCCGAGGAAGTTTTCCAAGCTGCCATGGCTTTCAAAGCTGACTTCCAACATCTCCATTGGCATGAGGGCCATACTCTCGAAGTGGCATTTGCAGGGGCTCCTTATTCATGCCAAACATTACGAGAAGATTCGTATGGACTGGGCGGCTATGGGCGCACTAGTGGAGATCTGGCATCCCCAGACCCACACTTTTATTTTCCCGACCTTCGAGGTGACCATCCTCCTCGAGGAGGTGGAACTTCTGCTTGGTTTGAAGAAATTCAAGAGTGACGGGAAGGTGAAGGCTATGCGGATGCTGACACGGGTGACTTCTGAAAGTGTCCTTGGAAGCTTCATGCCGCCCGACGCAGCCAGAAAGGTCCGTACTCAAAAGGGGATCGATCTCCAAAAGCTTGCGGAGTGGGTCACGGACGCCCTGAGAGGGTCACCAGACGATGACTATCTGGAGGGAATCATGAAGGGGTTCACTATCTGTCTGGCGGGTGCTCTCTTGTTTCCTTATACCGACAACACAGTGGAGGAAGACCAACTGAGTGCTATCTGCGGGATTTGGCGTGGAAAGAGGGTGGGACCCGCTGTCCTCGCCTACCTGTATAGTGGCCTTACTGCCTCGAGCATGGGTAAGCCTCCAATTGGTTGTGCACCTTTCTTAAATTGCTGGCTGGATTTGCATTTCAAATTCGACCATCGCGACGGAATGCCAACCGCTTCGAAGCTCTTCCAACAAAGCCCGCTTCACCACATAGCCGACGTGTTAGGCTTTGGTGGTATTGTAGTGAACCGCGTTCCGTGGCTGAAGAAACGTGAAGACTGGCGGTCTCACTTCCGCACCGTGACACAAGGCTTCTTCACTTGCGCACCGGCATGTTTGCTTTCGCTTGATCTCCTCATGAGGCCTTCTCCCGAAGTTGATCTTCAACTGATCGGCGCGACCGAGTTTGTTCTTTACAACGCGCATCGGTGCTGCCTCCAGATTGGCATCCCACGCCATTCGTTCCCGCCACCGACTGGCATTGTTCCTTTGAAGAAAAGGGAGTTGGGCACTGAAGCGGACGGGAAGGAAGCGAAGGCCATTAAAGCTCCCTGGAAGACAAGTGTTGCGGGAAAAGCCTCAGCGCACGTGGTGGAAGAATGCGAGCCGTTGAGGGCTTATGTAACCGAACTGGGGAAGTTAAGGCCTAAAGCGCCTAAGCCCCTGATGTAGTTCACTCTGTTTTTCTGATGGAATAAAATCTGGCATGGATGTTTCGGACCCCCGTCCCCTTAATTATTATCTTTTTTTATGGTTTTTCTTTTTCTTTGTGTTTTTTATTTTGTTCGGATTATATACATATTCTTATATAAATATATTTTTTTTTGAAAAATTTTTTATTATTGGGGCGTCCAGGGGCCTGGACGCCCCTAATTTTATTTTATTATTTTATTATTATTATTTTTTTTTGACAATTTATTTTTGGGGGCGTCCAGGGTCCTGGACGCCCCTATTTTGATTTTTCTTTTATTTTTTATTTTATATATATATATATTTTTTATTTATTTTATTTTTGGGGGCGTCCAGACGCCTGGACGCCCCTATGTTTTTGAATTTTTGAAATAAA